>JAANSN010002504.1:0-23647 GCA_036850665.1 Dicranocentrus wangi
TGATGCGAAGCATGTGCTACACAACCAACACACGCTGGAACCACTGGAACTGGAGGTGTGAGTGTGAGTGACTTGTAGCATTATTATGACATTTGCATATCATCATCAAATAGCATGTCAGCTGAAATGAGTTGGGAATTAGTTTTGTACTACTACTGCTGAGTGAGTTGCTGAGCTGGATGGAATCCAATTTATGACTTTCAGAATTGCAATCAGTTCTTCTACCAACCACTACCTATCCCGCTTAAAGAAAAAAATAATATTGGAAATATGTAAGTAGGTGGTAGGTAGGTAGGTATGCTCGTATTACACGAAAGCGGATTCACGGAAATGATAGCTTAATTGGGTTTTGTTATATGGGGTAGTCCATTCCCAATCCCATCAAAGTGGTGGAGCATCATGCATGGAGTGCTGATTGGAATTGGAATGCGTCGAGCAGGATATTAGGTATTTTATGTGTTGTGTGTATAGGTATTACTCCTCTGCTTGCGACAAATATGTTTCCCCAGCTTATCGGAACAGAAGGGTTGCATGCTTTGATCATCATCATCCAGATTTCCCCATTTTTGCAACTTTGTTTGTGAGCTCAGTTTTGCATACGTGATTACCTTCAAAACTTAAGTTTGCTAATGTTTAGCAAGCTTGAGTCAGTAAAGACGCGCGATTGCAAAATTCAATCCAGCTTGACAAAATCATCCAATTACATAACTACATATACCTACCTACCGGAGTGGTGGTGCTATTGGACATTGGAGGCATTGCGCATTGATACGGATGCTGGGAGCTTAGAGAAAAGAGAAAAATGCATAGGCATATTATGCACACGTTAGTCTACTGACACTTGAGTTGGTTGGAGCGTTGTTAAGTATAATTCTGATTAGGTTGATGAGATTGCAGTGAGCATCAAGGACGATTCAAGGTATTCAAGGACACGGGTAACCAACCGGGCAGGATTCGCAGGATACAAGAGAGAGAGAGAGAGAGAGAGGAGAGGACAAAGACAAAAACAACTTTTCGCTCTTGACTTGGCCGCCGATGATGATGAGATGAATCTGTTTTGAGCTATTTATTTATTTATTTCATTTGTTGGGTCGGGATGGGCGCTTTCAGTTGGCGAAATTAATACATAGTGCGGCGGCATAAGAACCTGCTACATCCCATCAGAATTTATAATGAATGGCAATGAATAAATCGCTGTACGTCGTGGTGGTGGTTGGTGTCGTAGTACGCAGATTATGTGGGACGCATCGTCTCATCCTTTTGACATTTTGTCATTGACAAAGAGAGAGGGAGAGTGAGAGACACGATTCCCGGAATTAATTGCGAATATAAGCACGTTGCCAGAATGCTGGACAAAGAAAACAACAATGTTGCAAACCTACGGAACGAGTGGATTTGCGCCACCAACTTTCTAATCTAGTCGTAGGAAGAAGTCAGGCAGGAGAAAAGGCAAGTTGTTGAACATTAATTGTTGTTTCCAAATAAATGGACCGACATACAACGGCATGGGCATGGTTAGGCTATGCCACTACTCCCAACTCCCAACAGTTGCAAAAGTTATGCATTCTAAAAGATAATAAACAGTCCGTGCAGCAGCAGGAGGCTTGGCTGGCGATGTCCGTCTATGGAAATTCATGGACAAGCAGCAACCCAAGTTATTTCTCTATAATCCTTTTATACACGCTAATTAATTGTTTACACTTAAATGTTGAATACCTATTATGGTACGTATTATATTATGGTCTGAATGAAATCATGCTTCCAGCTCACAACAACAAGTGTAACAACAACACCAGCTAAATGGATTCTTCTATTTCCACACATTTTTCATTGATATCAAATTAATATCATTCGCATAACTTATGTAATGCATTCAAAATCGTTAGTTGCTCATTATTCGCATTTTCGCTCACCGCTACTACTGTAACAAAAATAATAGTCGCTTGGTTGGAGGTTCAGTGTGCGAATTGTGAAATTCCATGAGCATGCTGACTGTTGACCATTGAGAAGGGTACGTACCTCAGAAGCGCCCTTGCAAAATATCCCCTTGGCCCTTACCAAGTAACGACAATTATTACTTCAATATTTTTATACCTCGAACGAAACAAGAGGATGGATACTATCAAGGAATGATTGATTCCGTCGCCGTCAGCCAGTCAGTAGTGAGTAGAGTAGTAGTGTGGTGGTCAATGTGGGCATGCCTTGCCTGAAAATGTTAAATGTCTGCAACATAATTTAAACATTGTCTGTGAAGGTCACAACAGGTGACACTTTGTTGTACCACTGCTACTAGTTTTGCAACAACAACAAGCCATCTCTTAAAACAACCCTATTGTCACAAGTCACCACAACCCCAACCATGACAAGAATGTTTGAATGTTTGCAATGAAATATAACTTGCTCATCTTCCTCTCATGTCTTATTGGTGTACCAACTTGCAGTGCCATCAATGAACGTAGCCACTGTAGCCATCCAAGACGACGACGATATATTCTCCATAAAACCCAAAGTGACGATGATAATGACAATAAAACCACCCGAGAAGGGAACAACAAGCCTCTTGACCTTCAACCACACACTTGCACTCTCGCTAACTAACTAATTAATAAAGCATTTGACATGGCATGCGCACTAGTGGCTGATGTAACCCAGGTGTATAGCATGCATATATTGTTAAAAAGTGGATAATCCCAACTTCCCAGCCCAGTAAAATCCCAGGGGTTGGTCCCAGGATTTACAACCCAAATCCCAGCAGATTAGAATGGGCGCATTTGATGATGATGCGCACGCGCACCACCGACCATGGCACAAGCAGAGGGCAGAGGACAGAGTGCTTCCAGGCTTTCAGCAGATTTGAAAATTAAAAATTTGCTCAGGGTTGCACTAAATTTAGATGCACTAGCAAATCCTGATGTGAGTATCCTGAGTTCACAGCGGATTAGACTAATCTGTGTTGTGTATTGAACTTTGATTGATGATGATGATGATGATGATGATGATATGACTGTAAATGTAAAACATTATTAAAAGGAATGCAAGCAAGTAGCAAGAGCAAGTGAGTGCAGTGACGTAGGTAGTAATCCTAATCCTTTTATGACTTGCATTTGATGTACTTAATAATAATAATAATAATAATAATAATAAGTACATCAATGTTATATAATGAGTGACAATACAATAATGATGGTGATGAGGTGAGGTGAGGGCTAAATGTTGCATGCCAAGCAAAAGAAGAAGAAGAAGAAGAAGAATCAGGTGCTGCATTGATGTTGAGGGTGAGTGCTGACAGGGCAGACATCAAGGAACCACTTTTTATTATTATGTTGTATTCTCCTGCCCATATTCCCTCTATCTACCTACTACTTCATACTTCATCCCATCATTATAATCCCCATTCATCTCAAAATGCAAAGTTTAGCAGCTGCAATAAAAGGATATATGCTTAATAAGTAATCTAGGGGCAATAAAGGGCTAATGGCTTTCTTTGTAACTTTTAGGAAAATTTTTACAAAATGGGCACAACGCAGCGCACGGTTCAGTTATCAAAATAATATTATGAATTATTAAAATACCGGTTATGTCAATGAGTATCCGCGGCTGAGGGATGCGTGATGATGATTCTTGCGTCGTCCATCGCTATCAAATCAAAAAAAAAATTGCAAGTAGCTCGATCGATCTCCTTCATTCACCCCCTAAACTCACTCACTCACTCACACTCGTTGGAGAAAAATGTTCTCATAATTTGCTCCAGCAACCGATACCCTTTCTTATTACTATTGAATTAAAGTTCCACACGGGTTGGAAAGTGGGGAAAATGACTTTAGGGCAATAAGATGCTATGCTACCGCCTATCTCTTCCATTTAATTCTGCCTTTTTCGGTGGCTTCTCGGTCAGATAAAGTTGTATGTGCGCATGTTTATTATTATGGCAAATACATGTGGATTCGCAGATTGCATGGGTTGTCTGCCTGCGTTGTGGACAGGTGATGCTCCTTTGGATGGAGTGGTCATTGATACTGGATTCGTATCAAAGACCGCTTCGACACAAAGTTTAAAGGTGCATTCACTTTACAAAAAACACATCTACTGGTCTAGCACATGTTACTGCTGGAATGGAAACACCTTCTGCTAAAAAAACTAAGATGCACACAAAAAATCATCTTCATCCAACCTCACTCACTCATGGTCGTATGGTAATATTTAGGTCGTCGGCCGTCGTCGCCGGCAAGTTTCCCTTCTTACTTTTCACTGAGTGAGTTGCTTAGCTCAAGCGAATAATAATAAAAGGAGTTTCAGCTTGACTAATTTCTAGCTGATAATATGTCAAATCGGATGGGTTCAACGAGTTCAACGAATTCTTTTCCTTTTTTCTTCCAATTTATTTATTATGACGAGTCCAGGCCCATTGTCATAAGTTAGGCGTACGCAGGCAGAGTACTACTACGATAATACGATATGAAATGAAATGATTGCAAAAAGTTGTTGTTCAAGTTCACCCTGTCTTGCGTTGCGGATCCTGATGAAAATATTGAGAGTCAGCGGAGGATGCATGGATGGATGGAATCAAGCAGCAAACTAGAAAGATGACGAAGAAGAAGAAGATAATATAATATACTGCTTCCTCGCTTTGTTCCATCCTGTTAGGTGTTGTTGCAGCCAGGCAGGATATCCTCCTCACCTGAGGAGCTCCTTCTCCTCTCCTTCCTACCAACCAGCAACCTCATCCTTTTCTAAAAACTCGGAAACTAATCCCCCATTAGTTTCATTCTTTCCTTCTTCTTTCTTTGTGAAAACGAAAGAGTTTGCAAATGCAAATGTTTTTGTTCGCATCTTCAATACGTAGATGCGAGAGAGATGGGATGGGATATGGGATCTGCAACAGCTTATCTCCAAGTTGCTGTTGCTATGTCGTTATTCGTTATGCAGTATGCATGCATGCCATGAGTCGGGGTGTCGGTTTGGTACTCGGTGGGCCTGGTTGTTGGGTTTGGTGATGCTGAATGCTGATGATATACTTGCTTTGCTTGGGCTGGTTCGGGTTCAACGACAATCCCCAACAGAGTGTGCCAGAGACCTTTAAAATGAAAATGAGTCTTTGGCATTATTGACTTTGGCAAGTCAAAGTTGCTCGTGTCCTCGTCGTCGCAGCCAACTGAAGACTTGTGTAGAGGACAAAGGGCTGGCATGAAACTGAAATCTTGCCGAAACAAGTTTTGCCAAAACCAATTAAGATTTGATGGGAGTATAATGAAAAGGCTTGCAAAACTGATACTGATCGTGAGTTAGATAGAGATGTGCCCAAGCAAAATGTGAAAATAATGGTCAGGAAGAAGTGCTTATATTCAATAATGGTCGCACTCGCACTGCATGATAATCCGAGTTCCGAATGATTTGAAACTCTTGTGAAGTGGGTCGTCAAATTCACTCGAATTCACGGTTTGCTTTCTATTATTGTTGCTTGTTGCTGCCCAGTTCAGCCTGAGCTGAGCTAAATAATTAATAGCATTGTTCCATCACAAATGTATGTCGTGACTCTCATTAGCTGGATTGGACTTGCGACCTGTATAAATAATTCTCTTCTTCCGTATGCACAATATTATGCATATTACCTATATAACATATATAGAGACTGAATGGGATTACTACTACGAAAGGTGCAATTCAGGTGCAAGCAGGCAGAGGCGAGTAGGTGAAACAGAATCATGTGAAAATTGCCAATAATAACCCTAAGTTTACATTAAAAAGTGAACCGTCTTCTGTAGTACATAAACATAATGTTTATATAACTTGTACATAAGAGACTCGCGTTTTAGGTGACCTAATCTACTCTACCCCAAGGGTCATGTCTTACTTTAAAATTTGATCAACATTTAGTCTTCGCTAGACAAGCTTGGAATTTTGTGCAGAAAGTCCTTGCCCTTCAGTGTCGTTGTCAATGTCATTCATGAAAAGGATTCCAGGAATTCCAGATATTGGAAAACAATAGGCGTGTTGCAGGTGTTCCCAATCCCATTTTCCTGATGATGTGTTACAAAACTAGCTAGTCAATCTTTTGCTTCACAACTTTGCTGCCCCCCACCCCCGCTTCCATCCCAAATGATCAGAATGACCTCCCTCAAAAGTCTTCTGGTCGCAGTAGTAGTTTTAACAGGATGCTGGTCTTCATTTACAGCTGCGGTCGGTGGACACGGGGAGGAGGACATTGCCCGAAACATATTTATCAATCTGGAGGATAATTTCAGTGAGGAATGGATGGAGCATGCGTTGAACAGAACTCGCAACAAACATAGTTCTTGGCGGCAGGGCACGCGCCCGGGCACTACAAGCTCCCCCTGGACATCCAACAATGGTGATGATGGTGACAATGGAAGTAGTGGGACCATAGAAATTAGTGGTCGCAATTTGCCAGCAAAGCCACTCGCAAAGCCAACGCCAAAGAATGCCACTGCCAAAAAAGGGAAAACGGAGGATGCAAAGAAGAGAGTGAAGTCGACCAAGAGGCCGCTCACGAAAGAGGAGGAAGACGTGAGGAGAATGTTTAGCAAGGAGGCACAGGAGGAACTGAGATACGTGCTGGAACCGGATATAATGGATCCGGTATTGAGGCACGGAGACATGTACGACAACGTCATGTTCTATCCGGTATATACCTACAATGGATTCTACTGTGAGTAACGACGCCGACGCCTGTTGATTGTTGGTTGCCTTGTTGATTCAAAAGTCTCTAAGCAATTTGGTGACTGGATGGAAGGTGGCATATTATGATGATCATTATTCTTATGTTTTTCAAAAACTGTAGCACCACCAATATGGCATGAAGTTCCCATTCATTATTTCCTCCGATCCGTGCGAATCTTCCACAACATTACGAAAAAGGAGCACCTCCGTCATCGCTCCCTGATGAACATGTGCTCCCCGCTGGTTATGCAGGAAATGGACCCCCGGCTCGTCGCTAAGGATGTTCCCTGCTATACCCTCATTCACAACGAGTGCGCCAGCCTGATGCCGTCACCAATAAATATCCTGTCAAGGGTTGCCAGGCTGGATCCAAAGTTGGACAGGGTGACCTTTCTCAATTTCGACATTTACTTTGCCTACACTCTCGTCCTCCCCGAGGATGGCACAGATATGTGTAAATACTTAAAATCACACAATTTTGATTCCAAATTCTCAGCTCAAATCCAAAAATGAAATAAGTAAAACCGAGCTATTCAAACTACTTCATTGCTATTAATTACTACTATTTTTTTGCTAGTGACACTGAAGCTAAGCATTCCAAAGGCGCTACTGCCGCGAAAGCCGGGCATAAAGGGCGGTGGACTCCTGCCAGGGACTCCCAAGGAAGGACTCTTTCTCGACAGAATACTACTCCACGTTGGCGAAAATTCTAGAGTGGGTTCGGAGCACACCATTGATGGGCAGACGTTCGGGATGGAAGTTCAATTCATCTTCACAAAGGACGGGGCCCTCAACCTGACATACTGGGAGACACTCGCCCAGTACAAGGTTATTTCTCCAGAGCGGAAGGAGGAAATTGGGAAGAACGTGCACATTGTTAGCGTGCTGGGCAAGGTTGGGAAGCCGGGAGAGAACGGGACTAACTATGCCATCGTGTTCGACCAAGTGGCCGAGGCAGCTACCATGCTGTGGAAGAACAACAATCCGGAATATTTCAGAGCAGTGACCACCGGGAGGAAACAGGTCTCACTGGAAAGCTTTCTGGAGGAGTCTGTCAAAGGGAACTACTACACGTACATGGGCTCTCTCACTCATCCGCCCTGCTTCACTCACGTGGGATGGACGGTGTATGAAATGCCTGTTCTCATCACTTTCGAAGCGGTGAGCTAAGTATTATTATTACTATTTATGTCGCACAGTAAATCTGAATTTCCTGCCATTCGCAATCTTGATCTAATTAGATTTGTATTTTAAATGAGAATAATGCTTGTCATAATTGTTCTCCCAAACTATTTACTTAATTGCAGTGGTTCAAGTTTAGCATGATACACAGCGAGTACTCGGACCGGAAGCACATTGGAGGCAATTACAGACCTCAAGACACCATTGTAATGCATGGAATGCTGGGCACGTTTAGCAATTGGTCGAAGGTGTCCAAGGAAGAGCCAGTGCCCGTCCTACAAGCCAAACTCTTTCCGGAGCTTTATAATGACACCTCGATTATCCCCGTGCAGTACGACGGATTTATGCGCTACTTTGCGAGCCGCGTCCGGAAATGCATCCCTCCCGAGATTAAAGAAGTCAAGGCGGAGTACGACTACTACGAGAGCGAGACTTTGCCCCCGTCATCCGCGAGAAGGCTGAGCAGGAGGACGCCGACGGAGATGCTCTTTCCGAGCCTCTTGACATTGCTGCTGCTCCTGGCACGAAAGTTTGTCGCAATATAATTCTATATTGGCGGAGCGTACAGGACTAGGAGGCGTAAAGGTCAATTCCAGCATCATTTCTGGTCAAGATTATTTTTTTAGTATTTTTAAAGTGTTATTGTTATTAACTGACATCATGCATTTTAGGAGATGGGCAGAAAGAGCGCGAGCGTTTCTGTGAATATGAAACAATTATTAGGTACTAATATTTCTCCTGATATGCAATACACTAGTTCTTCACTTGTCTACTTAATTAAGTATTAATTATTATTGGGTGAAAGGGGAAGAGTTTGTTTGTTGCCGAGAGCGCGGAGCAGACTCTTGCCCAAATAATAAATCAAATAAAAAGGCATCATTTCTGGACATTGACAAATCTTTATTTTACAACAATAAGTCATCATATTAGTATGTATAATTTAAAAAAATTATACGTCCACTATAAAATGATAAAGTAAGTTTTGTGAATATTTAGCTAGCCTAATTGAATGAGTCTGGTATAATTAAAGCAAAACACCACCACACGTTTCCTGTCTACCGTTGCGTAGCCTACGTAAACCTACACAATATAGACAGGAATTAATTTATACAGAGAATACACATCAAAATTGGGATAGGTAGTAATTATCAAATGATAAGGAAGGATCCTGGATCCTGGGTTCTCTATCTCATAAATCTGAACTGACTCTCACGTCAAACTTGACATCTTGAACTGAAAACAGGAAAGGAACAGACTCACTCATCGTCAGCAGGAACACCAAAATTTGAAATCCATACGAAAAGCACAAAAAATTATTCATACTGACATCTTCCATTTCATTTTAGGTTATCGTTTTGCAGGAACCCTATGTTTAAATTCTCTTTAAAAATGAAAGACACAAACACCGTTTTTAAGAAAGGAGGATGGGATAAACATGGGCATTAATTNTTTAAAAAAAAAGCATTTCTAATTAGACAATCAGTTAAAAGGCCAAACTGAATTGATTGAAAGTCTATGTCTAACACATTTAATACACACATTATACTATACTATAATTTATACTACTATATTATACTATACTATACTATACTTTACTGTACTATAATTTAATACACATTTAGTTAAACCGGGATGAACAGGAAAGTATGAAAAGGAGATTCATTTGAAATTCACGAAATGAGAGAAATAAGTACATTATAAAACATTTTCAGTTAGGGTGGAAATTGGAATTCCGTCTCACAAAATCCTAACTGTTGCAACTTTCTTCCAAAGCGCAGTCATTGTCTCATCAGAAATAAGAGGTGATGCGGACTCCGGCAGAGCAAGACTAAGGAATTTGAGTTGATCCAATTGAAGAATCCCGTTCAGTATCAAGTTGTCCATCATCCGAGCTTCATCATCATCAGCTTCGGAGCAGAACGACACGATTCGGATTTCCAAGTGATGAAGAGCTGAAGGGAAACAAGCCGGATGTCCAAATAAGCCCACGTGTTGCACTTTATTTTATAAATCATTGCGAATATTATGTGATTGCAGAAACCCACCTTTCATTTTCCCAATGTCGTTCGTCATTTTCATTAAATTAGCCCCTCCCATGGAAAACGACAATTTCTCCAGCTTTGGCCAAACCTCACACACCTGTTCGAGGGCATCCTTGCTGACAAGGCTCATTTCCATAGACTTCAAATTCGGGGAAATTGTACTAAATCGAATAATGCCAGGAGCATTAAGCGAGACAGCATTGTCGACTTTCACTTTCTGAAAGTCAGGTAGTAGTATCCTCCGTTTTACCCAGGCGTCTTCGCGGTCCATCATCTCTCCCAAATCTGCAATTCCAGCTAGGGTGAGTCTTTCCAAACGGACGAAAGATCGGAGAAACTTCATGTCGCCGAAAATGTTTCCCTGAATGTTCAGTTCCAGCACGGATTTTATCGCAGGGCACTTCAATCCTGGAATCATTAAATATGGAACCGCGATGGAATCTGACGCCACCAAGTTGAGACTTTTAAGAGGAACTGTCGAGTGTATCCGTAAACAGTTGTAGAACTCCTGTGGGGTGCAAGTTGGCAGAACCTGAATTTTTAGGGTGTCAAGGGGCAGCTGCGCCCGTCGAAAGAGACCATAAACGGGTTGCGGCGTCACGGACGCAGTTTTAGGGCACACTCTGTAAAAAAATGATATAATGATATTCTAGGAGATTATGTTGGCGGCCGCGTCAGGAAGTCCAATTTATTATTATTCCAATTATAGTCAATGGGGCAAACTTACAGTCCAAATTCAGTCAGTTGAAGTCTTGTAGGATCAGCTTGCCGGAGAGAAACCAAAGAACGGAGCCCCCGATTTAGTCCGTCTCCCTCTGGATCATAATCATCACTGGCGACTTCTTCAGGATCGGGTTTAATGTGAAGATGGAAACTCTGTCGATTTTAAAATAGGCCAAATTTTAAAGATGGGCTCATTGGATCCTTTATATGGAAGATCATTTACGAAGATCTAACAACGACGAAGTTTCAACCGTAGTAAGATTGAATGCATTCATTTCACTTACCTTCAACTTGGGATACTGGGACATTAACTCGACCCAACAGACAGGAACATCCATTTCTTTCCGATGGACGGTTTCAATCCGCAGTTTGGTCAACCTGGGAAATATGACTTTCTTTGGATTGTTTCTTTGTCCTTCTTCTAACTTCCGGTAGTGCTCATCCAAGCTTGGCCACCTCCAACCAGCAAACTGAATCTCTCTAGGGAGTAGCTGGTTCTCCCGATTCATGACGTGATCCGCCCAGCGTAACGCCGCCTCAGTTTCTAGCGTATTCTGATGGTGAAACTTGTCAGCTTGGTCCAGGCTTAATTCGAAACTGAGTTGGAGTGACTCCAAAACTGGGGTGTTCTCACAGAAAATCAACTTCCGGAGCGTTCGCATACCGAGAGTGCAGTCTGTTAGTGTTAAATGAGTCATCCAGCTGGTGCACTGTTCCCAAAAGGACGCCATTCGATCCCAGTCGCCATCCGAAAGGGAAACCGAAATTAATTCGTACTTTTTGTGCCAGCCGGGCCAGCTGGGGTCATCAACAGTGGGCACGATCTGAGAGAGCATTTCGATTTCGGAGAGTGATCTGAGAGTAACTGTCGGAGACAGTTGGACCCAGTGTTCCAGGGAGTCGTGATGATACATTCGGCTTACAAGACGCAATTTTTTCAGTTCAGTTATTCCACAGTTACTAAACAGGCCGCGCAAAACCTGGTAACATTTAAAATACAACAAAACCAATTACCTAGTTATACTAATTAAGTAGCAAAAGCGTTTAGCTCCTTATGCAATTGCATAATTAATATGCTGTGTATCCGGCTGTCTGTGTGGTCTGTTGGCTGTTGGTCTTCTTGAGTAGTCTCGAGAAAACTCAATCTGACTTGGCTGAAGCTTTTAGAGTCAGGGTACACTGGATTTGAGTAAAGCACCCTATAAAATTCAGGCAATTCGGGTAAAGGACAAGGGATCAAAGGTCAAGTTGAATAGTTTTTGTTTGAACATGTAATGATATGTTAATATAACAAAAGGGAAGAGAGAAGAAAAGAGGGAGGGAGAGGGGAGAAGACGGGGACCGGGAGAAAAAGTGGGAACTGATGATGGAACGTGTTGGGGGAAGGGGGATTTTTGGATTCTTACGTGGCGAAGAAGCGAATGTATCTTTTAATTTTGAAATTAATTATGCTACGATCTTACGGCATCATGTCAAATGGCCTTTGCTAGTTCCTTGTGCATTTATGTTAAAATGTCTTGTTGAATTAATCCATTGAAAATGCTATTACAAACAAAGGTGCGTAATATGTATTCCATTTGCACTCACCGGTGGCTGCAGCATAGGGTTGAGTCCCATTTCCATTCCTTCACCTTCACCTTCGAGACGTGGCTTTTTGGCAATGTCCATAATAAGTTTTTAGTGGCTTCCCTCCCGTGCCCCGTGTCTCTCTTTTAATCGCTATTATGTTTGTTACCTACCTATGATAGCAAAAACGTAGATTAATTAAATAAATAAATGACTAATACGTAAACTGAATCAAAACCTGATAACAACATAACATACTTAATAATTATGAGAGTATTTGAAAGGAAAAAGGTAACGGACACGAATAATTCCTTTCGCTCCCGTAGTCATACTCATTCGATTCGAGAGGTTCATTCGGTGTAGTAGGCTACCTCATTCATTCATGCCTGCCTGTTTCGTGTGTGGTGTGTGACGACTAACTCTTGCTCGTGTCTAAAATGCATGCACATATTTGCACATTATGCATATGCATGGCAGTATCGGCACACACGCTGTGCCATATGCAGAAACAGAATCATGGTCATGCAGGATTGGTTTGGTGATATATGATGAGTGATGGTGATATGATGAGAGAGATGAGTCATGAGTCACATTATTGTTTGATAGCTCTACTCTCTACGTCCTTTTGGGAAGCTCAACCGCCTCCATTTTAACTGATGTCAAGTCTCGTTTTAGCATAATGTATGCAGGTCCTGCCTGAATTAGGTAGATGCCCAAATAATTATGCATGGACTGGCTCAGTGACCAGGAAACAAGGAACTTTCCGATTTTATAAAGCCATGAAGCCAAGCCACAATCGTTTTTTAGTTGTTAAATTTGTGTCCTTTGGTACCACGTTACTCTCCTCGAAGTTTAACGTCCTATTTTTATTGTTCCCAGAGTCGAGAACACTCCTCTGGCTGGAAGACTATTGTAGTCCTCTTGTCAGAAGAATGTCATTTCGCCTATTTATTTTCACATCTGCATCTGGTAGCATTTATTTATGCATGACCTATGGTCATACACAAAAAAATCATCGCAAACCAACACCTTAAGACTTGACACTACCTACATAGATATGATGTTTAAGATGTTTTGAACTTCTTTAGGAGATAGTAGTGAAAGAAAAGATTAGAAACGGCTATTAAAATTGGGTTGGTAAATTCGGCTAATCACCCCAAGAAGGCAAATAATATGTAAAACAAAACTAAACTTAAAATGGAAGGAGTCGCGTACACTTGTACACTAGAATAGAAGGCTGCCAGCCAGCCAGGCAGGGAATATGGAAGATTTGGTTGAATTTTTTTTCATGAAGAAGGTGTGGAAGAAAAATAGGTAATCATCATCTAAAAACACTAATTCCCAATTACTATGATTCCCGAACCGTTTTCACTTGCTACTTTGTCTGCACATAGATATAACCTACCTAGCTGCCTACCTAAGGACATGGCCACTTGTCACCTGCACTCCATATATTATATTACTACTACCTATCTTCCATGCAACGAACCACAGTTCAAGAAATTCATGTATGCTTGCTTTTGATAATGTAGGAAATAGGAAATAATGCCGTGCCGTCCTCCTTCCTCCTGCTTGTTTGTTGGACATGGACAACCAAAACAGATCAGTTGTTGTGGATTGTGTGACTGTGCCCCAGATTGCCAGCGGAACAAGTGCATACAAAAAAACTAGGTATCTCCTCTCCTTTGCTTGCTTGCAGGTAGCCTCTCGTCGGTCGACTCGACTCTTCGGCCTCCTGCCTGCCTGCCTGCCTGACTTTGTTGTTGTCTCTCATCTCACATGTTCCGTGTTCCGTGTTCCGTCTTCCATCACACAGACAGGCAGACGTTAGACAGGGAACGAAAGAAGGCAAGGGAGGAAAGCCGATTTTAATAATTATTCATCATCACATCATCAATCATGTGCCAGTTCCGAATTACAAACAAACCCAGCCTGTTGCCCACCAACCAACCACAAGTTTAGTTGATAAAGTTTAGTTTGGTGTGGTGGTTCCCTTTCACCTTTGGCGTTTTGTTCCAATCATTCCAGATCACGCCACGCAACCGGTGAGGCGTCCTGCATTTGCCAATTCCAATACATATTATTGTAATATTATTATTCATTCGCTTCGCTTTGCTGGGCCTCATCTCACCCCTCCCTCCTGCATCCTGCCCTGTCTCTCTCTTGCTTTTAATGTTAATTTGAACTGAAATGAAACTTAATAAATTCCTCATTTTTCTATTTCAGGAAAGTCAAGACAAGGGCTCCTGCTCAATCATCATCATCATCAATTAAGTAGCGCCGTGCTGTGCTGTCCACACGGGCTTGATATTAATCTTACACTCACTCTGCTGGCTGATCAACAATAACAACAAAACAAGAAGACGTTGTTGCGGTGTTCCATCCAACCCACAAAGGGAAGAATTGTACGTATATGTACCAAATAAAATTATTAAATCATATTTTATCAAATCACTAATAAAAGAGGATCTAGGATCGGATACTCATCACCTTACTTACGACTTGACCTTCATTCAGCCTTACTACTACCATCGGCCCGATCCACCACCATCTGCTTGGTCATTATTGGCGTCCGCAGTTGGAGCAGTGCAGTGGCTTAAATTTCTGCTTTCTCAATCAGTTCAGTGTCTCCAACTCACCGTTCTCCACTTTTCCTGCGATCGCGGCATCATCATCAGCGACATTGTCATTCACAGACGCCACAGGCTCCTGCTGCTCCTTCGCGGCTGTGACGTCTGGTTCAGCGACCTTGTTGGACGAATCCTCCAACGAAACTTCCATCAACTTCCTCCACCGTCCATTCTCTGGTTAAACGCGAGTTTCTCTACTTTAAACAACTGAGGAGTGATGGTGCGACCTACTGAACTACTAAGGCTGGCTGCTAAAAATCTAACGTCAAACACTGGAGGTACAGTTCCAAAGGCGGTTTTCACCTCCAGAGGATTGTACAAGTTTCTCATTCGTCAATGTAATAAACTCCCAAGGGAGGAAATTAGCGACTATTATAAACATCACATTCGACAGGTAACTGACATGGATTGGTTGTTTGAGATGAGCAAGGATTTCAATTTTTTAGTTATTATTACACCTTTATTCAATGCAGCCTCCGTCGACTTGTAAATATAATAATTAATTAAATATACGTTAACACAGAGCTTTAATCAGCACGCGGATGAGACTGATCCTGAGCGAGTGTCACAAATAATCAATCAAGCAGTTAAGGATATTGATTGGGTCTTGAAAAAGGTATTCTTGATGCTTATTGTATTGTCGTCATGCTTCTTTACGATATATTTTTAAATGATCCACGTTTAACCAACCTTGGTCATCTATTGTCTGTCATCTATGCTGAATGGTTAGTCGTAAAATGAATGAACTGATAATCATGGTCAATTTTTATTTTTGCTAGTATAAGGTGGACAATGTCGCTCCCAAATAATACCGCTACCGCAGAAGAAGACTCGACCCGGGTCAGCCATAGTTCTTCCACTTCTTCGGTGGTTTTAGAAACTCAAGTTCCCTCGCAGATTAAATTTTTTCACGCACTTTCGACGGTTACCTCCCGTCCTGAACTGCTGATTCCTCATGTCCGGAGCACAGGATATCGACTGGAGTTCTCTGGATCAGCCACTGAAAAAGTGTCATAACAATCATGTTTGTTCAAACCTCTTCGATTTCGTATATTCCCCTGTTTATCATCAAGGCAAGTGCATTCCAAGCAGGCACGCCGGTGAACTCTGTGGTTCTTTGCATGAAGACACCATAAAGGAGATGATTCTTCCAAATTCAGACACTAGTAATAATTCCCTGACACTTGTCCGCTATAATATACCACAAACCGATGAATAAAGACAATAAACTAGGCTGGACTTCCAGAGTTAAGGAACGATGGGGTATGTATTAATGATAATTAAGTAAATATGTTTTAAATATGTTAGCGATGTTCAGTAAATTGAGATAGAGATGGGCTTGGCGGTTGGGTCCAATCCCATCATGTAAACATTCATTTTATTTAAAGAGACGACTTTTTCCTTTCTAGATTTCGGCAATCAATCTGTAGAAGTAACTCCAATTAATGATGAGCGACTCCCATTTGCACCCTTTATCACCTTCACTGCAAAATACATTGAAGATAAAAAGATTGCCATCACTGAAGCTATCATCGTATTCCGGAGAATTAGAAACACCCTCGGACGAATCCTTTGAATATTACAAGAATTCGGTAGTGCCAAAAATATTTGAGTGGATGTCGGATGCCTACATTGTGGAAGCTCCAAAGTTAAGTCGACTCCGCGCACGGCCACTTAGTCTTATACAAAACTCTACGTATTGGGCATTTTACGACCTCATTAAGGCAGGACCCGCCGAACAAGTTAAATCTGTACGTACCTACCTATTCACAAAAATGCCTTAAGCTTCATTATTGTTTTAAATATTTGGTTAGATACTAGTCAGGTTAATTAGTTATGATTTAATAATATGGTAGTAGAAATAGACTATTTACTAATGTTTAGAATAATTGTTGATTTTTGTAGATATGGAAGGAAACAACGGACCCTGTCAAGTTTATTCATGAAGATGTTGGAATTGCAGCATATATTGCTAGTTTTATCTACGGTAAAGACTCAATGTATCGCGATCAAGAGAACACAGACTCCATTGACATTCTCGACTTGGGCTGTGGAAATGGACTCCTTTGTTTCTTCCTCTCTCAAATCCTTTCGGCGTTTTCTAGTGAGGCAAATGTGGTGGGATTTGATATTCGAAAACGGAGGATATGGGCAGACCTTCTTCAGAAGGGCCAGGAATTAAACAATCAACTGACACAGTTATTGAAAGACTGCGATCCTACTTCAATTCCTGGGGAAAAGATTCAAACAGGAAAAAATAACGTTCGCTTTGAATTGAAGGTATTAGAAATTATGACCTTGTTGTGCCTGTAAATGTAAATCTAATAATGTAGCAAAACAAAATATACAAAATTATTCGCAATATAAATTTTCGTATAATTTAGGAGCGAACATTTGTGCCACATATTTTGGATGACATCATTGAACTCTACGGGCGTTCGAAGGAGGATCGCATCAAAAAAAGTTTGTGGCTCATTGGCAATCATTCAGATGAGCTGACTCCGTGGATCCCCGTCGTCTCAAGGCTACTCAACGCGAATGGCTTCTTCATTATCCCTTGCTGTCCCTACGATTTTTTCAAAAAGTATCAACGCGTCGGAAACCTACCTGGCTCAAGTATTTATCATAATTATATCGAGTACATTTGTACGGTGGGCGACAAATTTGGATATTGTCCAATTTTAGAGAAATTGCGAATCCCTTCCACAAAGAGCATTTCGCTCGTTGGAATAGACTGTAGTAGAAAGTTTGAGGAAGGGGTTCTCTCTCAACGTGTACATGAGTTAATGACACAGCTAAAGAACACGAAGGAAGAAGAAAGTAGTAGTCTGTATAAATTCATACCTCGATCCAAAGAAAGTGCAAAAGAAAATCCAAAACTGGATCGAAATGTTGCAACTGGGATTGTAGATAAGATATTTCAGCTACTTGTTAAAGACATTGATGACCAGCGTGCGGAGTGGTGCAGTGGAGCGTCAAATGTGACATTTTCCGATATCACATCCTCCATTTTGACTGTAGAAGAAAGGGAGATGCTAAAGGGTAAAGGGAGAGGGTTGCGAACGCTAGTTAAAAGCAACAAGCATCTTTTTGTCATCAATTGCAATGTAGTGCAACTCCGAACTCCGAATGAAAAGGATATAGAGAATGTTAGTGAGTCTAGTCGTGATAGAATTAAAACCCGTGACTGCTATTTTAAGCTTAATCACCCCCAAGGATGTCCCCTACCAAGTAATTTGTGCTCCTACAGACATTAATTCATAACAGGTGGGCGCTATATTCGTGTAGTGAAAAATAATACATTAGGTAAAATAGGGAAATAATTAATTTTGTAATGAAAAATGGCTATGATTGTATCTAAGCAAGTAACAAGCAAAAATAAAGAGAAATGGTAGAAACAGTCGTATTGTGACTTTTTGAAACTAACTTTTCGCCAATAATTTTAAGACAACAAACCAATAGTTAAACCTAGTTAAACCATAAACATCCTCATCCACTATATTGGCTACCTCCACTGCCTCGAGACTATAATAAACAATAAATCATGATTTTTGCCACCTAGCTGAGCTAACCTCTTGCATTCAGTTTGTCACTCTACTCTACTTTATACTACTTTGTAAATGAGATTAATCTGTCAATTTGTGATTTAACCAGTTTGCTTGCGAATCTGCCAAACAATTTCGCCATAATTAAGGAATGCATAATTATTATTACAGGAACAACAGTAGGGAATAAGTGTTAAGATGGAAAATCCGTTCGATCTTTATTTATTAATCTGAAACTTACTCTTTTACAAAAACAAATAAAAACCGACTACTTTATATGATGCCGATCTTGTTGGCAACATCAAGAGCGTCAAAATCTGGGGCAAGTCTCACGTAAGCCTTCTTCTTCCCGTCAGGGCGAAGGAGGGTATTCACCTTGCTAACTTCCACTTCATACAATTTCTTTACTGCAGCTTTAACATGGAACTTGTTGGATTTGCCATGAACAATGAAGACGAGGGTGTTGTTGTCTTCAATTTTCTTCATAGCAGCTTCAGTCGTTAATGGGTACTGAATGATACTGTATGCGTCCATGCTGTACAAAAAAGAAAGAAAGAAATATAATGGTCACTGAAAAACTGTTCTCACATGCATGGCATCATAGAAACTTTAACGTTATTAGGTAATAAATGCAGCTTAGGTTTTTAGGACAGCTACTTCACTTACCGGCATCGCTTTGGAATCGACCTCTTAGGGAACTTGGGATTCCTTGGTGGTCTGAAGGTACGAGGTCTTTTAAAGTGCACCGTGTTGCGGATCTTCCTTACTCGCTTCCTCTCGCCCTCGCCGCTCTTGATGACCTGTAATCAGCAACATTCAGTAGTTGTTAGTAAAAAAAAACTGTGTTTGCATGTGTCAGAGGGGTTTCAAGCGGAATCTATCTAATGGACGCGTTAGTACAACTGACTGATCAGTGGGATGTAATGTTTTTGTAATCACACAAATTCATAGAGATTCCCACATCAAAAATTCATCATCTCAGTCCTCCTCAGTTCACTGAAAACCTTTTTACATAATTATCTATCCAGCGAGTGTTGAACACGTGATATTAGCTTACTATAAATTCTATCTACACGGAAAATAGCGAGAAAAGGAAAGAATTTGCATCACACTGAATCGCATAATAATACTACATACTTCCCATACTTTAAAACTCTGAATTTGACCTATCATGAACTAGTGACCCGAACCGCAATGAGTGGAAACTAGAACACAAGAAAAGTAACCAACTAAAAACAAAAACTCAGAAAGTGCGAACCTGTCATCATCACATAAATAACTTAAAACCTTTTTACCTAATTATCTATCCAACGAGTGTTGAACACGTGATATTAGCTTACTATAAATTCTATCTACACAGAAAATAGCGAGAAAAGGAAAGAATTTGCATCACACTGAGTCGCATAATAATACTACATACTTCCCATACTTTAAAACTCTGAATTTGACCTATCATAAACTCATAGTGACCCGAACCGCAATGAGTGGAAACTAGAACACAAGAAAAGTAACCAACTAAAAACAAAAACTCAGAAAGTGCGAACCTGTCATCATCACATAAATAGGTACTCTCTTTCCTCTTTAACAACACAAATGGAGAATAAATAAATAATGGCTCACTAATTTTGCTTACATAATAATACCTACGTCTCCAATACTCATCACTTAATAATCACGACAATATTATTAATTAGAAATTGTGTGGTTGTGCGTGTGGTAGCGTACCTTCTTCTGGACCTTGAGAGCCTTGTTGATCGCCAACTGTCGCGTCCTCTGCTTGATAAGTTGTCTCTTTTGAAGAGGGGTCAAGTTAGGCTTGGGCTTCTTTGCCCGCTTGACCTTTGCCGACTCCTTAGCTGCGGCCTTTGCAGGGTCAGCCTTGGACGCTGCTGCCTTCTTGGCCGGGGCGGCCGGTTTCTCGCTCTTCTTTGCAGCACCAGCAGCCGGGGCCGCTTTCTTGGATTTCTCTATATTATTATTCCAATAATACAAAAATAGAAAATAAAACAATGACAAGAGTAATTAAACAACTGGCTAAATATTACACCACCTCCCATCCTCCCTCCCCCTCTAATAATTGTTAGCACTTACCATCCTTTTTAGGTGGCATTTTGAAAACTTTAAACTAAATTAAACTGATTATTTTTTTTCCTGGCTGGAAGGAAAGCTATACTAAAATAATCCACGAGTCTACTACCACCGCACTGCACTCAATCAACTCGCTCGCACACACAAGGAATGAGCATGAATGGAATGGGCCAGCCAGCCACACGGTGTAAGTACGTGCAGAAAAGACAGGCAGGCAGGCAGGCAGGCAGGCAGAGAGGAGGTCGGTCGGTGCGTGCTGGCAAACTCAACTTTTCCTGCGCTCTCTCTCACAATGACTCCTCCAAACCCCATGCTTACCATACCACTGCACCACAAAATCATCACATCACTCCATCCAACTCCACCACCACCACCACTTCACCACTCTACTGACTCCGTCCATTCCATAACATATTATAACATAACCACACTCCTACTCTCTGCCTGCTGCCTGCACTCACCACTCACTCCATCCATGTACCTCTCCATCTCCATATCATATTCTTGGCCTTTCCTCTTGCCTTGCAGAGTAGCTAGTAGCTGTGCAGGGAGGTGATGTGGTGCTCTTTATGTAAGTATATCACGAGCATTTTGTTGACCAGAGCAGAGTAGTCGTGGACTGTGGGCTAGGGATATTAGCAACATCTCAACTCACCCCGGCGGCGTCCGGTCCTCTCCTCTTCTCCTTTGTTTTTTTTCTAGCTTACCATAATAATATGCATTGCATTGGGACTACAGATACCTACATACATACCTACCTACCTACTACGTAATAATAATGATATGGGATTTTGGGAATGCATGTTGGATGGAAGATGGAACTTGTGTGGTGAGTAGTGAGGAGTGAGATTGAAGTTGAGGATGAGCGAGTGAAGGAAGAGGCACCTGCCACCCAAAGTTGCTTTTTCTATAACCATTTTAATTTTAACCCTTTTTGCATTTGGCTTGGGTGATGATGATGACTGATGGACATTATTATGATAGGATGGAGGATCTTTCTTTGGATAAATCAGACTATGACATAATTAATAATAACTACCTACCTAAATTAAGTGGTGATGATATCATGATTATCAACCATAGCGATTCGATTAAATTGATTAATGCAGACTATTCTAGCGGATTATTACTAAGTGAGTAATATTATGACATGACACCTGTTGCAATAATATAGCTGCAGAGTACAGCAGGTGCATACTATCATGACGGGTCCATTTAGGAGTCACACATCTCATTTTATATGGAAATTAACTATCCTCAGACAGAATTCATATAATAATACTGATTGTGAGTAGTACAGGTTTGGTGGTTTTATTTTGTAAGTGGTTCCGGTTGCAAATGGAAAAAACTTAATACGCTTACACTAAAATTTAGCTTGTTGAATAAATATACATAACATGACTAATTGTAATGTGGGTCTGGGCTTCACGATTGACAGCACAGCACCAACTCATCGTCAGTTCAGTTATGCAAATCAGCCTGGCCGCTGTTCCCCACTTGGATAATATTGTTCTACCTTGCCTAGAGTTGTATTTAAATAAAAACATTTAAATGCCTAGATTCAAAGCTTTTACTGCCAGATTTGCAATTGCCTGGATTTACTCAATTCCATGTTATCAGTTAGTCAGTTATTTCAGTCAGTTAGAAATAGCTAATGATATTACCTCCACTACTCCATGCAACACAAAACACTAGCCATGCATGCAAGAAGGAACAAACAAAACTAAAATGCGTAAAACTAATCCAGCAGGTGTGCTACTACTACTATATTATGCTATTTTATGTTACAGGTAGAAGAATCCCCTTCAAAATGTTCCCATCCCATAATGTCCGTCCACATAATGATGCGGTAGTGTAGTGTAGTAGTAACACAAGCAATTAATTGCGGTTTTAGGTAAGCTTATTGTTTATTTACTACAATTCGCGTCAAGTGCGTCGCCTGTGGCATTGGCGAAAGAGGTTTAGATATTTAGAAGGGGATCAATCAATAATTTAAAAGATAAAAGAGGTGAGAATGCTTTAGCTAAATAATAATAACGAGGAAAATATTGCTCTAATAATATAACCACTAACAAATAATTGCCCGTTTCCGCATTATCAACATTATCATGAATCATGGGCAACAAAGGCAAAGAACACGAACTGTCAGCAGCGGTGAGCAGCGTCTTATTTCGACTAATCTGTGATGGTCAAGGATGTGGGTCTGTGCTTCGGTTTGACTAAACCAACTCAATTATACAAATCAGCCTGGTCACTGTTCCTCCGCTTGGATATTATTGTTCTACCTTGCTAAGAGATGCATAAATAAAAAACATTTTGACATACTTAACATAGGTTCAAAGTTTTACTGCATAGATTTGCAACAAATCTAATGCATGGATCGAGTCAAATTTCATGTTATCAGTCAGTCAGATGCAAATAACTAATAATATTTTCTAATAATAATATTTAATAATTTTCTAACTATTCTACTTATAAATTGGGCATACAATTAGTAGAGATTGTGATTGCACTCTGTACACTCTGATTGAAGCAAATGATGCTTTTCTTCCTTTATCATGTTTCGCTGGAAGCACCAGAAGTAACAAAAAATTCTCCTCCGAACACAACACAAAAAAGCCGAAACTCTCCTCCCCGAATGACATCAATTATTCCCAGAGTCAGCCTGAAATGAATACGTAGCAATGCCAGAAAAAATATAATTTTCATTTCGATACCCAATGCGATAGAGCAAGGAATCATGATAGTCCAGAGTATCACTCGGAAGTCGGAAGTGAACGATGGATCATTAGTTCCGTTTCCAAAAATGTGGTTAATGTCTAGTTTAATTTGGAGGGTCGTTAGGGTTAGTGTAAGTGGATACATATACATTGACAAAGAAAGTACAGTTTTCCTAGCCATTTGGGTCCACACTTGGGACTTCATTTCGTCAAGAGTGGCATCGTCCATTTGCATAAGTTCAAAAACCCTAAGTGCGAGTAGTATAAATAGCAATGGCTGTAACAACAGGTCAACGATGCCTGCAATCTTGACTGTGGAAGACTCCATTCCGTCCCTGTGAACTCCAGCAACTGAAAACCTAAAATATACATGATCAAAGTGTGTTTAATTTATACGGAGAAGCCACGAAAGTAACATAAAATGACACATTTGCCAGGTTTCCCAAGCCTTAAAGTTTTTTACGAAAATTGCC
>JAANSN010002505.1:0-23646 GCA_036850665.1 Dicranocentrus wangi
CATACTATTCCTAATCATAATCATAAACATAGCTATATATTTTGTAGAGCTTATGTAGAAACAAAACAGTCCAGTGCCAGTGGATAGAATATACATAGAATATATATAGATAAACTCAAATTTATTTTCTAATTTTCAATTAGTGTATTGATATTGATGCGTTTTACGTTACGTAATTGTGTAATTGAAACAAAAACTGGTCGAATCTATCAATCAATAAATACATTTATAAATTTTTGAAATGCTAAGTTGTATTACTCTAAAATATTATCATGTGTACAAAGTACAAATAGATATATTTGATTATATATTAGATATACTGAAAGTGAAAAAGCGATATGTATGGTGAAACAAAATACACAAAATATAATAATAAAAGTACATTAAATTTTTTTAAAGAAAACACGATAGTGGACGAATGAACTCCTTCTTTGACACATTTATTAGGTACATATACGTAGGTTAGACTAAAGTAACGTAATTCTTTGCTTATTAGCGAGTTAGCAAAACCCATAACGTATCTACGTAACTAACTTAACGTTAAACTGTTACATGCATTGTAAATGGCAATTACTTACGTTACGTTTTGCAAACTCATCACTGATGAGAGTACCATTCTTGTAATTCAGAATTTTTGTCGCACTCCAGCTTCAGGTATTTTTGAACACTAGCAATTTGATCCCGCAATTTGTTATTCTGTAATTGTAATTGTAATTCCAAATCCGTCATCATTGCTAGAAGTTGTGTGTTACTGTCCTGGAGCTTTTCAGCATTGATTGACGCCTCTTCCATTTGATCCACCACTGATTTGAGTGATTTGTTTATTTCTTGCAATTCAGAATTTTTGTCACACTCTTGCATCAGGTTATTTTGAACACAAGCAAGTTGTTCCTGCAAATTGTTATTCTGTGATTCCAAATCGACCCTGCGTGCTTGGAGTTGAGCGTAATTATCCTGCAGGGTTTTAGCATTTGAGGACGACGCCTCCTCAGGACCCCGCGACGCTGTAGATTTAGACCTACCACTCCTCCCTCTCGACGGACCTGGTGTTGGATAAGCAAACCCCCCACCATCGTTTTTGGTTTGATCTTTCCGGCCACTGTAGGACCCAAAATTTATTTCTTTGGATCCCTTGGGTAAAATAGGGTAATATTTTGTCGGTGGAGGAGCACAAGCTAAAACAAAGTAAAACATTAATTAAATTAATATAAAAAGAGTAATTAATGTGACATGTATGTAATGTAGATGTAGACGGAAGGCACTTATCTTGCCATTTTTGTTATAAGTAGAATGAATGGAACTTACTAGATTCTTCATTAAACCGTTTAATCCGAGCCTTGTCAAACGACATTTTTAATTCCAATGGATTTTCAAAAATCTAAAATCATACAAAACCAGGTAATATGTATTATTATTATTATTATTATTACCATATTATAAAATAATCACAGATATTGTCACAAGCTAATCCCTCATCAATCATACTTTCAAGCTAATTCTTTCTTGACACAGTACTCACCAAAAATATATAGTTTCAATAAAATAAATAAATAAATAACCAATAATTAGCATTAAAAGCCAATACACACACACAAGAGGACACAAGCAAGGGACTCAAGGGACCTCCAATCCAACCAGTGATACTTTACTTTTATTAACAACAACAAACGACCACCTCCATCCACCACTTTAAAAAAAATCCTTCCAAAAACTGGATCCCTTTTGCTCACTCACTCTTTAGCCAGCCAACTTTTACTACCCAACATTGCCTGCCTGCAACTAAAGTATAAAGTCTCCGTTACTCATTTTTGTCTGTTGTCAACATCATTTTCATGGACAACACACGCCAGCCAAGCTGAATGTGTGCAATAATGTGTATCGTACTTACTTAAGTATCTCGTCTCATAACTCTCAAACCTCAAAGCACCAGTTGCATTTGCATCCTTATCGGTCCGTATGTATTTTTTAGGTATCTCCTACTTACGCAGAGTAACAACAAGTTCTTGTTAGAGCAGGCAGGTCAGGTACATCAAGAGCTATTGCTACTCCCTTCTCGTAAAGTACAAAATACTTACAACAACAGAAAGAAAAAGTGTCCCTCAGTCTGGATTCAGAATTATGTTGGATGGATGGATAAGACGAAAAAGAAGCTTGAAGGAACACTCGGTCTTCTCCTCACATCAACAACTCGCCTTTGTTCAATAATGCCCATCTCTCTATCAGGCTACCTATTCTCTGCCCGACATGTTCCACTACTTCCACTTCTGGGATTTTTCCATTTTTCATTTTTCACTGCTAATATGCTGCACAGGAGGAGACGCTAGACGACTTGATTTGGTTTCGGTGGTGGAAGGTGGGTGGACTAGGTGGACGTAAGTAAGTGTAAGTAGTTCTTGTTGCAACCACATCACAGTACAGCGTACAGTAGACACTAAATGTATTAATGTTATTAATATTACCTAGGAGTGCTTAACAGAGCAGAAAGTTGGGACTGGCCGGACTGGCAAATGGGGGACATTTCATACAACCCAACTCGGTAAGTAAGGTGGTAGTATTTATTTTGCCAATTTCAATATACTATAATATAGTATTATCCTGCCTGATATAAAACTCCCACCGTTTGGCTGTCTTCGCATTTTTTGTACATAAGTATTAGGAGCAAAAACGCAAACTCCATTTTGGTGCATTATGAAATGTTAAATAGGTATATATTATATCAATATATACATCACACCAAAATACCTGCCCGGCACATCGTTTGTATGTACCTAGGTATGTATAGTATGAGATGCAGTGGACAATTAAGATTCAAGTATAATGACTTAGGCGTACTCGCAGCGCAGATATATCTTTGTTCTTGTTTCATACTAAATGGTCATGTGCTAATCAATTCTTTGTTAAATGATGAGAGCATGACGTTCTTGAAACTAAATTACCGCACCGAAAACATGAGGACGTGTAGCGTAATGTACAATGCATGCTAACTAACTCATTATAATTCGTTATATAGTTATTCAACAACGAAAACGATTGCTATTATGAGTGTATAATATGGAATGGAATAATAATTTGTAGAATTGAAATGTCCAGACCCAGAACAAGCGAACACTGACAGTTACAGATTACGAGAGATTCACATCAAGATATGAATATGAAGAGTAAAATTGCGATGTGTTCACCTCATTAAAATCACTACCATGTCATCTCGGTTTAGATTAGACGTAAAAGTACATACTGTGTATCACACAAATCAACCGCATTTGTTAGTATTTCCGCAAATCCCTTGCCCACTACCCACATCTGGCAGTACATCGTCACAAAAAGTAATCAACGATACAACTGAAACAACAAATCTTTCGATTTTAAAATCTGGAGAGAGTCCTCCGACTAACATATTCAAACGAAATTCAATTTATTGTGCAATTTATTGCAATAGCGTGCCTGAAAAAAAAAATAGAACGTAATCACATTGTGATCCAATCCAATAAATCCAAATCCTACCTACCCCATACTAGATATGTCTACCACATCCCTACACCAACTACCAACACTTACCAGCACAGTGTGAAACCACAAAGCAATGCAATGGAGTAACAAAGTTTCCTAATCTCCGACTCGGGTTGGTGAGTTACGATTAATAATACTACGATTTGTGAGTTATGTGAAATCCTGAAATCAAACATTTACCATCATCACTGTTGAACATTAGCCTTGAACTGTGCGAATTTGAATGCAAAAGCAAAGGAAAAAATCATAAAAACATAACGTTTGCCAATTAACATGTGGATTTGCAGACTGAAATTGTTCCAATTAGGAATCAACGAGGCACGTTTTAATAACAATTATTGTATGTGAGAATTTATAGATCATATTAGCCGTGTAATTGCCATTTTTCAAATTCCAGTCGCCTAATTTGCATGCATTATGCATTACAATTCACCGGGGATTTGCAATGGGGCACCAGGCTGGATCTGGAAACAACATCGCATTTGCAGTTTGGAAATAATATAGAAATTAATGAAATCGATGGTTTTTGTGGACAATACGATGTTACCATCATGTTAATCGCTTTGTCGCGTACATCTGTCAGCGAAATATCTGTTTGTTCCAAAGTTTCATAAACTCACAAAAATTATGCCATCCCTCTTGTCGAGCTTCATATATAAAGACCCGAGAACGCCTGGAATTATGTATCAACTCAATTTTCAAAATACTACGGCAAAAGTCACTGGAATTCACGGACAAAATGAAACATTTTTTGCCTTTTCTAACACTCCTGGCTAGTATTCAACTTGCCAGAGGTAAGTCTACCTACAGTTACAAAATGAAATATAGTTCAAAATTGAAAATAGACCCGCTACTTGAACTTGTTAACGTTAATAAATCATTATGCATTATTAGGCGTCACAATTGAAGTGGACACATCCAGGGCCCCTGACCTTGCTGATTTTGGAAATCGCGTCAAGGCCGCACTAGAAGAATGGTATCCCTATATCAGCCAACTCCTAGAGTCTCCAACATTCACTCCCATTGACCATATCCGAATCTTCTTTGACCCCGACTACGACGGTGTCGCATACGCAGCGGATGGTGGCATCGTTGGTGCAGTTAATTACTACCGGGAGCATTTGGACGATGTGGGTTCCATGATTCACGAAATGACCCATGTCATCCAGGGGTATAGGCAGTGTGCTGGGTGGGTCACTGAAGGTCTTGCTGACTGGGTCCGATACTGGCATTACGAACCGAATAGAAAGCCAGGCAAGCCAGGACCAGATAACCATTACTCGCAAGGCTACGGGATAGCCGCGTACTTTTTGGACTGGATTAATGCACGGTATAACCCAATGAACTACTGGATCAACAAGGACTGTCGTGAAGGTACCTACAATGACGACATCTTCCCAAGGCTCACCGGAAAAACTGTGGATGAGCACTGGTCTGATATGATGGCCAGCAGGAAATAGGATGGCCACACCACACCTACCTAACAAATCTGCAGACATTAAAATGAGGCGGATTCTCTGGCCTGCGGGTATATATATATTTCCACATTTTAATCAATTCTGTGATATTTAGCAATTTTTAATAGAGATATTCATGTTATTATGTGTGGCATCAAGTCTAGCTTACTAATTGTTGAAATAAAGTATATTGTTCCAAAATTTTGTTACATCATGCTTTTGTATTTATTCTTTATCATTGATATAGAATACTCATGGATAATATACATATCAGTAAGTAAGTTTACTTGAGAATCAATCAATCAATCAGTCAATCAATGCAGTACAAAATGCAATGCATGCACGCTCTTTATATCTTATATGAATATTAGAATATCTGTTCTGTTGTATTATTACGTAGATGCATGAACTAACAACTAACTGAACTGAATTGTTGAATCGGGAATGAATCTATGAACAAAGTCAGCAGCATCATCATCACATCACATCGGTAGACGCATAATGGGTGGTATGGTATTGGATCTGACTGAACGAACGATGTTCAATGTTCATGCGGAGCATTGAAATAATAAGCGCCAATGTACTCTGTCCAACTCTACATTTTGCAACAACCCCAACAAAATCATATCATTTAATATCAGCAGCAAAGACATGCATCATCATCATAATAAATACATTCTTCTGTGTCGTATCGGATAAACATCCATCCAAGAAGTCCAAAAACCAAATCAAAAACCACAAATACATATGTACTGTTAGCAATTTATTAAAAAGCAGTTTAGTAAGTAAATCAACAACAACAAAAACGAGGAGCCAATTCCATCAATCAATGCACAAAATAACATCGCATTCGCAAGTGTGTTCGCGTATCTTTTTGATAACTTCCACCTTATTCCACCCACACATGACGGAGTTGTAAAAGTGATATCAACTTTCGTTTTTGAAATGTGAATTGTGCCTTTTTTGTGTCTCATCATCACATCACATCCATCCCGGATGTGAATCGTTTTTTTTTTAAATAAACTAAACGGAAGAAGAGTTACCGAGTTTCCTTTCTGGATTTTTTGTGCACTCGCTATTTTTTATTATTGGAATACTTGTTGTAATGACCATGGTTGGAAGCAATGGGAGAACGTCAAGGAATTCTAATAATAGCAGCAATGAGTTTTATCGAGGGATGGTCCAGGCATATATTGAAAAGGTGAGTGTAGATCAGACAATTACATACTTTTTGGGGTCGGTTGGGTGGGTGTAGAGAAAAGGCCGAAAAGGGTTCCCACCACCGAATCAATCCCAATGGGTGCACATTGGTTTGTTACACTTGTTAATTCGACTCGGCTCATCGTGGTGACACGAGAATTCGAAATAAGACGTTCTTGGAACTTGCTAAAAAAATTATTTTACCTCACGAGAATCAATCCCAATTGTTGGGCTCACTAGTAGCGCTCCACAGATTTGTAACCGTCTTCTTTTAATACTCAAAGCGTAAATACTCATGGCTTCACATAAATCAACAGTAAAGCAGAAACAGATTATAGAAAAGTTTAGTTTATGCAAATTCATGCTTGGGTTTTGCGGATTTTCAATTTCTATACATGAACATGAAGACGTTTCCCGATGATTAGATGAGTGCGGTCTAATGAGAAATAAAAAATGTGCACCGTTTCTGCTTCAGAACGTCGGCCCCCTTTTGTACACTCCATCTACGTTTTTACATTAATCTTATCATTAATAGTTATTCTAAAAATCGCAAATCTTTCAAACCATTATGTATTTATTTATTTACTTGTATTCTATACTTGCAGCAAGACTACGAGACTGCGTGCTTCTGGGCTGATAAATTGGTTTCGATGAATGCTGGTTCTCAGCAGGACGTGTACACATTGGCTAAATGTCTTTTTTTGTGTGGCCAGTATCACAGGGCTGCCAATCTCATTCAACATTACAACTATGAACGGGTAGCTGGATTTTTTAGTTTTACTCAATCAAACTCAGACGTTACGCAAATAATCTAAGCTAAATCATCTCTTTCTTTCATTTTATTATAGAGCAACCTCCACTTTCGATGTCTTACTGCAAGGTGTTTGTACATGGCGAAAGATTACCAGAAAGCGTTAGAAATCTTGGATACTGGCACACGCGGTGTTCAGCCTCATCGGGCTAGATCGAGTGTTTGGGAGCCATTGGATCCGTACAAAACGGTAAGTTTGAAACTATCATTTTCACTTTGTGGAGTTGATAATTTGACAATTTTGGTTATTTGGTTGTTTTCACGTTTCAGATAACGGCCCAAGTTTCCTTATTAAGAGGAAAAATATACGAAGCTATGATGAATAGAATTCTAGCAGCACAAAACTACAAGGATGCACTGGCAGCGGATATTTATTGTGTCGAGGCATTTGATTTACTGACGCAGCATCAAATGCTATCAACTTCTGAAGGTGGCATACTTTAAACTCATTCAATATCAAAGGGTGTCAAAGAATGTAATACTAAACGGCAATATCCTATTATTTCAGAGATTGCACTCCTGGAAAGTCTTCCGTTTGAAAAATGCATGAATAATGATGTAGAATTTCTCAAATTTTTATACTCTTCAAAGCTGAAAAAGTATCCGTTTTGTGGTGAAGAAGTACAGCGTCCCAACCAGTTTCCTTTTCTAGCTAAAAATTTAGATGTACTAACGTCAGAGGCCGAACGACATTTCTATAATTGTGATTTTCAAATGTCCTATAAAGTCTGCTCACAGTAAGTTTTTCGAATTAGTCAAAAACTAATGATATAATGTAGTCGAAAAGTCAGTCTAACAGCTCTATTAAACAGTTTCTAATTTGATTATTTTTGTCAAATATTTAGAGTTGTTAAGGAAGATCCGTATCACGTGGGGTGCCTACCGGTATACGTAGCGTGTTTAGTAGAAATGAAAAAAGCGACTGGTAAAGTTTATAGTTTATCTCGCATTATTGTCTAATTTTCTTGAAACTGTTTGTGTTGTTAAAAATTATTCATCCCTGTCAAGTGTCCATACTAATCCCTTTCGAAATTTTTGTTTTCAGAATTATTTAAAGTAGCTCACAAATTGGTAGAAGTCATGTCAGAATCTGCCTTAGCCTGGTACAGTGTTGGTGCTTATTATTTTCTGATTGGTAAGTGTTTTTAATACTTGTTCAATCCATTGCAATTAATAATTGTTACAAGTGCATCCATATATTTTAACAATTTACTCATTAGGTAAACAAGAGCAAGCACGACGTAATCTCAATAAATCTCTTACACTCGACCCGGTGTTTGGTCCAGCATGGCTTTTGTTTGGACATTCATTCGCAACGGAACGCGAGCATGACCAAGCAATGGCAGCTTATTTTAAAGCTACTCAACTTATGAAAGGGTACATCAGAAGTAGAAGGCAAAATATAGCATGCATGTGTTCATTCCTAAGAATTGTTTGATTGATTTTGCCGATCATATTTTACAGGTGTCATTTACCATTGCTCCACGTAGGTCTCGAATGCGGCCTAAGTAATAATCCACAGCTAGCCATGAAATTCCTTGATGAAGCAAAATTGCTAGCTCCAGAGGACCCATTTATACGGCATGAAATGGGTGTAGTCAAATTCAATGAAAAGAAGTGAGTGTATTGGAAAATCATTTTATAGATTTTTGTTAATCATATACTATAAATTCTATGTATGAACTTTTACAATTGGTAGCTTTGATTGGTATTCTTATTTAAATTCAAATTCAATAATTTGTGTAGATACGATGAGGCTTTGCAACTCTTCCTTGAAACCTTGAAATTTGTTGAAAGGAACACTCACAGTGTATATCTTAAAAAATGGGAAGCTTTGTACAATAATTTAGGTCATGTGTCGAGAAAATTAAAAAAGTACGAAGATGCTTATCGGTATCATCAAAAGGTATGAGTAAATGTATATTTAAATCGTTTATTGGAAGCTGTTGTATGAATTATACTCCTTGTCTTTGGATTAGGCCCTTCTGTTGTGTCCAGCTAGTGCGGCAACCCATTCCTCAATTGGTTTAGTTCACGCAGTTGCTGGTAGGACTGAATCAGCTATTGAATCTTTTCATAAGGCTCTATCACTACGTCGTGACGATGCATTCAGTACAACAATGCTCCGTTATTGTATCGAGAAACTGGTAGAAGAATCGAATAATGGTGTGTTCATGTTCACTATCCACTATATCAATTACAATTTTTTGGCACGTGTACAACTCGCGTGGAATTTTAATGTATTAAATGCTTGTTGTTACAGCGAGTGATGATGACATTGTATCTTTGGATCGTGTCGAAGAGTCAGACGAAGAGACCCATACATTTGCACAAAAGCACAACACTAGGAAAAAATCTGTCGAAAGTGCTGTGAGTCAGCAGGGGTCTCATGGAAAACGAGGAAATCCGAAAACCCCGGATGCTAACGAGCTGCCCGGATCCTTAAACTGGTTTAAGGATTCTCTATCTAAAATGGACTCTGGTAAAATATTAATCTAATTGAAAGTACGAATGGGAACTCCATTATGCTCTGGGGCTAATCTCATATTTCATATTGCTTATGTTTGTAGATTCGGGTGGAAGAGCTAGTGATGGCCCAAGACATACTTCAACACCTGCTGCTAGTGGAGAGGGAACCTCGAGAGGTTATTTATTTATTATCTTTGTTGTTATCATGAATGAAATATTTTCTATTATTAGTAACCCTTCCCAGTTCTAAATAGTTATATGCATTTTAATAGAAAAGCGAATGCTGTCGTCAGGAACAGAAGAATCTGATGATAGATACCCTATGACGAGGAGGAAGAATAGAAGTCGAAATTCCGGTTCATCGTCAGAAGGAGACCGTCACCTCGCTGGAAATGCCTCATCTTCAGACGCAGAAGGAAATGACTAGCACAAAATTATACTGTTCCTAGTTTACTGCTGTATCCATCAGAAAATTGGTTTAAAATTGCCGTGTACGTTCTCTTGAAGTGTTTCTATTTACATGAATTGTTCCAAGTTTCGTTTGATTAAAGTACTGAAGAAAGCTAGTCATATGCGACTTCCGATGTAATTTACTTCAGAAAGATGGCTGGCAGTGATGCATACATATGTGCATACGTTTTACAACCAGGAGAAGGGTTCTCTATGTTAACTTTATTTCTGAGCAATATTTCATAATTTATGAAATCAGGAAAGATATGCATTATAAACGATAATTCGGAACTAAAGTTTATACTCTCCTGGTCTTCGATGACTCTTGACAATAAACACCTTTTCTGGCAGTCATGCGGATCCAGTCATTTACCTCTGGAAAAACAAATTAAGTATACGTATTTATAACCTATCCCCGTAATTTAGAATATAATTTTGCTCTAGCTCATATCTTACCTGTTACGCGAGCATAAACGCCAGGTTTTCCTTCTCTTGCACAACCCTCGCCCCAACTGACAACCCCTATCTCGGTCCAACGTCCGTTGGCCTCCTTTTTCATAAAGGGACCACCTGAGTCACCCTGGCAAGAGTCTTTGCCTCCTTCGGGATAAGCTGCACAAATCATTCTGGACGTGATCTTATTGTCATACTGTGCATTACATTCTTCATTGGTAATAACTGGTACATTCACTTGTAGAACCACGTCAGACTGATCACCTCCTTCAGTGGTGGCTCCTGCAGAAATTAATACACTATTAAATTTACAATCGTATAAATTAAATGTTAACAGTAACAGGCTACAGTTTTAATTGACGTGCCCCATCCTATAACGGTCGCATTGTCCCCAACATAATCATTAAACGTTTTTCTCGGTGGAAGGCAAACTGGCCGAACGATTGGCTCCTCTGTGGATTTGATGTTGTCCATAACAGGCTGATTCAGTTCCAGCACGGCAACGTCATAATCTTGAGTATTTGCACTAGTGTCGTTCGAAGTCGAATGAAATACATTAGTCAGCAGGAGTGAAGGCAATCTTGTCTCTGTGATATGTTTTGTCGTAACTAAAATGACATTTGTTCTTACTTGTAAAATGGGTGGGCAGTAATTTTAGCTATGTTTCTCCGAATAAGTTTCGTATCGCTGGGATCTGTAAAGTTGTACTCATTGAGAACAACTTCGGCTCCGGCTGGGAAGCCGACAAGCCCAGTGGTCACGACGCAGTGAGCCTAAATCATACCATAATAATACTTAATGAATGAATGAATCAATCATAGAATCAATGACCAATATCTGTTTCATCATCCCTGGAAATGGAGTTTGGAAATTACGTACAGCAGTCAGAATGAATCTGTCATTGATCAAACTTCCACCGCAAAACGGAGACTTTTGATTTCTTAGAACCATCGCGGCTTGCCACCTGTAGTATCCTTTTGGTGCAGGCTCACCCCCTACGATACGGTGGCTATCAGATTCAACGACTACTGGACCAGGTTCTCCACAACCTGTATCATGTCCGAAATAAAATTGCTTAAGTTTCTAACAATGTGGGATTTATCGCGAGAGTAGCAAGCAGTGTCCACTGCAAATGATTTGAAAAGCATTATCTTACTGCAGTCGGTCGTCTCAGGGTCCTGGGTGGGGAGTACCGTACTAATCTGCGTTTCCGTCGTGGCGCACGTAATGGTACACTTGAAATTCCGACCACTTCCAAAATGACCCATTTTCAAATGTGCGACAAGTATAGTAGAGTTTGGCGCGACATTATTTGGAGCATTGGTTCCACAAAACTTCTCTCCAGTTCCCATCCCGTCACTCAGGTCTAAGTAATCTGTAGTACACTCATTGGATTTTCCCAGTTGAAATGTTTCGCAGTTGGATACTGGGACACAGCCATCTGTCCCCTGGAAAAGCAAAGCATTGGGTGACGTTAGTGGAGTGCGTGGAGTGATTTCGCTTCTAATGCTAAATCTCTACAAAACATACTAAAAATCTCCAAACGCATTCATAGCCAGATGGATTGAACCCAATTGGAATTGAAGGATTCTTGATACTATATCCACTTGTTGTGGGATCCAACTGATGAGTTCCACATGAAGCGTCTGCAGATAATTTTTGTCAATTTCATGGTTCGGTCTAGTTCAGCTATGCTTTCATAAATTCATTTCATTTCATAACGAAACTTTCATATATAAAGTAGGTACGTTACCCTTTTCTCCAGCTTTCCCTGACCGCTGTCTGCTGGCAGGAAAATGTCCTAACTGCACAAATGTGAAAGTTAGTTAGATGAGAGGATAACTTGACACGAAAATGTCTTTAAAATTATGTGTCGACAGGAAACTTACAGAAGAAGATCTAGACCTCCCTGCGACAAGTACCAGGCAGGCAGTAAGACAAACTAAACTTCGGAGTGGATTCATTTCGGAAACGAGTGGAGTTATATGCTCCAAAAGTTGTGATTCTTCTTTCAAACTCAAATCTCAACCAAAATCGATTGCTGGGGATCCTGTATCTGAACCCAACTTTACATTCCACACAAATTCCACTCCACTTCAGCTACATATATTTTGACTGAAGATGATTTAGAACAGGGACAGCCCCTTTTTATACTTTCCCATTTTATTTCGAGTTCAGGGAAACATTCAATATGTTAAATCGCTAAAAATTCATGAGCCATGTGCATGTGCCACCGACCTTCCTTTTAAGACATTGAATACCTCGCACATTTTGTGTTTACACATAGTTTACATGGATGTTCGGTAGAAAAAACGTAGGAGTGTAATCACAGGTGCAAATTTTTGCATAGAACCTTGCTGAAGCAGAAAACTTATTAGTTAAACTCGTCCATGTAACGCGCGTTTCGACATATGTTAATAATAATCACAGAAACCATATTCCAATCCAGAGTCAACCTATTTCTGTCATCGTCATCGGCACTAAAAGTGCTTCACTTGTTGCAGCCTTCATCCGTATCAAAGATGCTCAGTTCCACAAAGGGGAACTAAATCACCAAATATGGATTCTCAGAGAGTGATAGGGTAAAGGGTGGTGGTATGCAGTATGCAGCAACTACATAGTAGGCAGAACGCATAAATATTCATTGAATACAGCCAACCTAATTCCAGTAATGACAACATAAATATTTTTCTTTTTTATTCCACTGACAAATATTACGAACCTAATACAAAATCTATATGACGAAGATGCTATGTTGTACTTAGACTTACGGGACAGAAGTATTTGTTACTAAAAAAAGTACGAACGTTTTATAGGTTGTAACCTGCGAACGTATTCATTTTGTGATTCGCACCAGACAACGAGGGTAATTGTAATTAAATTATTTAAAACAAAAACTATTAGCAATATGATGTGACTGGTAAAACATGCGACCGCAGATCCCGGTCACATAGGTATATATACTCATTTTTGCACTATTCCTGTAAATAACGTACTGTAACGAATAAGCTTCAACAGAATTATTGAGTAAAGAAGGTAACGTATTATTAGTGGTATAATATCATAATAAATGATCCGTAAAATTAGTGGGGAGTACTTCCATTCCCAGTGAGGTTCACCATAGGCGCATGATCCAACCCAAACTTTTCGAAGGCTCCGATGAACGTCTCGAGCACGGCAATGATAAAGATACAAACGAAAAACACAATATTCCATCTGTTTGCCACTCGGTGGTTCACCTCATCACTTAGATCCAAGGTTCGGAAAATGTATAACCCAACTGCTACCAAAGCCTGCAAAAAATTATGGCGTTACGTATAATTATGATTATTCATGAATATGTCGTTTGCAAGGTGTGCAAGGTTGCGTGCATATCATACCTGAAAAATGATTGTTCCCACAAGAATCCACAGCAAAACCTGGGTCGACAAGTTTTTATTAACGTCATACGACCTAAGGAGAGCAACCAGTGCGCAAACGTGGGTGGAAATGGAACCTAAGTCCATGACCAGTTGCCCTGTGGTTTTCAGGGTGGCATAGTCATGAAAGCTCTTCATTGTGCTACACAAAATCAAACAGAACCACAGCAATTATATTATAGCACAAATTCAGTACGTTCAAAATGCTACCAGCACTGATACAGCTTAATTTCCAAAAACTAGTAACGAGTTTAAGAGAAAATTACCTGTTTTGCCAAACCAAAGGGACGGATGAGTTGCGAAGAAAGTGACAATTTATGTACGTTTTTCTGATTTCCTCCCGTTTAGAATAGGAAATTTGGATAAAAACACTACTTTTTAATCTAACGAACACGACGGCCTTACACAAAACAATGGGACAATGTTGCTTCAAGTAGTAAAACACAACAATCCATAAAATATATCTTCTTTAGTATCCTCCGTACACATACATAATGTTTATTCGCACCAGTGCATGATTCTTACAGAGGGTACATGTACATATTTCAAAATACGTCACCTCAGTTCTGTTTTCATCCCTGGCAGCGACTTTTCATACGAGTCATTTGCTCATGTACCTTTGCTCACGTATATGGAATACTCATACCTTCAAATATTGGGCTTGGGCAGTGCAGTGCAATGTAAAGTGGAAAACCAAAAACCTGTCTTCTTATCGTAAGACACAGAGCTCAGCAGTGCTCCTGTAATGAAACTAAGAAACTATGAGATGAAACTGCTCTCAAATAAGAGCTTGGTGTGCACGGAGAGGAATGGGCCACAACAAAAGAAAATTGTGTATATGGGGTTGGTGGGATGACGGGGATGGATGGATGCATCATACTAGATCACATTTTCATATTTATACAGAGATACTACATATATACACGTATATACGAAAGCCAAAACCTAAACATTTTTTCTTGACAGTTGCTCTGCTTCGTGTTTTAGCTTGCATGCAAGAAAGAACTTTTGGTAAAATGTCCTATTTCTAAAGAACGTTCGTGTGCAGATTTCGTTGAACCTGAAGGCAGTACTGTGGCTTGCACAATTGACCGTATTTGATGAAAAATCCACCCCCTCGTATGTATCATGAAATATAGCCATACAAAGTCTACTGTAAGTATACATAAAAGAGGGACCTATTATTGTAGCAGAGCAGAAGCAGAGTGATGTGATGATGAATATTGTTTTAGATTGCGTGCTTTCGCTGTTAGTCATCATATCCTCGTGGACTCCTCATAAGTGAAGTAAGTAAGTGACCAACCGGAACTTATTTCATGTTCTCTGCTCACATCTTATATTCAACGTATTCTCATTTCACAATTTAGAAGGTTTAGTCTACAGTCAAACAGAGAAGGAGTCTTATCCTTGGTGCACTATCACTGATGGACGTACTTTCTTAGCAATTCAATTGCAGTTTCTTCGCTTTATCACTTTTATTTCTACGCTTTAATGACTATCACTTGTAAACATTCATGCCTAGCACACATCCAAAGTATGCTCCTTAAGCAGATTGCAGAAAAGAAAATGTAAGCAATTTTAATACCAATTCAGACTTGAGAGTGAATCTACAGCTAAGCAAAATGCAATCTGTGATGTTTAATGGCGATGATGATTAACCATTGCATTTGCATATATTTTATGGATGAAAGCGTAACTCTTAAATCAGAGATATATATTCGTATCCTGTTTTTGGTATTTAACGTTGTGCATGCTCAATACAGAGGGTAGAGATTTAAAATTGTAAACATCCTGTCTTAATCAGACCGTATGCACGTGATGTGTTGTTGTGCCTTTGATATCAGGAAACCAAAAAGAGCTACCTTTTTCATTCGATCAAAAGGGAGTATATAGTAGTTACCTGTTACAATTTTATAATAGTACACTTGTTACAGAGAATAGGGATAGAGTCCATGATCAGCATCAGCAAGGAACGTGATGATTTCATGCTATGTAAATGGAGAATGGGAGGGAGTAGGCGTTAAGCAGTCCAGGTTCTGACAAGTGCGTTTGCCAAGTTGAAATGTAGGAATCCTTGAAATCAGCAAGAGAATACTATTACTCTGGTATTCCTTGCAGGATGATGGTGAATGCTTATGATTGGTTCCCAGAAGTACCTTAAAGTATGCAGATACTTTATCCAAGGAAAATAGCGCTTCCGTCAAAATATACAATTAAGCACGTAGCGAAGAGTATAAAAGAAAATCGATAAGAAAAGTTGGAATTGAATTGAAGATAACTGAAAACTCAGAAGCACAATGGATTCTCATGATCAAATCAAATCAATTTTGCTTAATGTTCATTATAATGGCGTGAGTTTAGCAATTTATGTTTTGGGCACAACAATCTTCCGGCACCAGACAATGTAATATTAATGCAACTGATGAGATAATAAGAAAAGCAACCATAAAACCCGAGTTGTTTCTTAAACCCAGTCCAGGTGCATCTCTATCTCTACTGTCCACACTAGCACACTATAGCTAGACACAGTATATTCAAGTAAAAAATTGTTAAAGCTGGAGTCATTAGTCCCCCCGATATCTCGCACGTGTCGCATGGAAGAGATAAGAAATAGCCATGTATATATTATATTATCAATTGTCAAGTTTTAGCAGCGAAATCCGACGTTACAGTTCCAAATGACCCCTTTTTAAGAAAACTTTTCGGTGGACGTACCTCTGCGTCTCTCCATATCGATTCAATATTCATACAAGTAGGGCCACCGTTGAATATCTAGTTTCCATCTCCAATGAAATAAACTTTTCCATGATAAACTCAAGAAGGGGTGCTGCCGTGCATGCATAAGTATGCCAAATTATGGCTGTCAATTCACGAATAGAAAAGGTGCCCCTATGGATAAGGGGGATTTTCATTTTGTTTTGCAGGAGGCGAAGTCAACGACGAAAGGAATACGAATTCTCGAAATCCTATCTGTCCCATAAATTATTTATAGGTTTTAACAACTGTGGTTATGTATGTTATGTAGAATTTATATACATGGTAGACTGATTGTGAGAAATGAAAACTCGATACTGGTTTAATAATAAAGTTACCAGATTATGGCTATTTTTGCATTTCCATAAGATATTTTATCTCATATAAGTAACAAAACAAATTACCGCAAAATTAAGAGCGGTGTGTGGACGAATGCCATCAGCCTTTCTTTCTTCAATTTTTACTGTTGAAAACCTACAAAGAGAGTCATCACAAAAGAAATACTAGTCGTACGTAAATTATGAATAAGATCACTATAGATTGTTCACCGTTTCCAATATAATAGACAACTCACAATCAGACCTGCGACATAGACTAACTTACAATTGGAACCATCAGTGTCGCAAACCGCGTGCACCCCCGTGCAGGTGCAGAAACATTCATTTTCGCTCTTTATGCAACTTTCCGAACTTATTTTTGGTGTCTGAGCATGTTCCCATCAATTCACGCCACCCCCAATAAAAATGAAAAATCCATTGCAATCACAAACTTCCTCAAAATCTACTTTGATTTCGGGTACTATTTGTGCATTACCCCGTTTCGAGTGACGCATGAAAACGGTTGCTATTTTCTGAAATCCTGTGTAGCACAAAATGTAAGATTGTATTAATAGCTGATGAGCCCTTTTCAGTACTACTTATTTCTACATCATTTATCCAATCTGAATTTCACCCTCGTTTCCTATATTACCAGATACTTTGCATAGTGGTACACACCCTGAGTACATTGTTTATACTAATTGACTGGCAAACACTGTACCCCTCTTTGGAGAAGAAGGCAGTCGCGACAAAATACTTTTTTGGAGCAACCAACATCATACACTACATCTTCAAGATTTTGTCACTGATAACGTACTTCTGGAAGAAAAATGCATTCCTTAAAGTGTTCAGTTATATTGAAAGTGAAAGTGCATATTTCAGTCAGCAGATTACAAAAGTAAATATAATATTATGCATATTGAGTTTACGCGTATTTAAGGAGGACATGAAGCTACTGGCTACTATGTATATATACTTTGTTTTACAGATCCAACATCCCTGGTTTATTCGAATTCTCTGCACAATCAACGTATTCCTTGCCCTGATTCGAGCCTGTGAGCAAACGTTAGGGCTCATGGGATCCTGGACGTGGCCATGGTCCAATAAGCAGTACGTGATGCAATCGAGAGTTGCATTTTTCATACGGAAATATAATTTGGAGCAAAGTGCAGCACTTTCAATTACAATCAACCCACTCGATTATTTCCTTATTGTTACGTCAATGGCGAGTTGCATTGCAAGGTGATTTCTAAGAATAAAATTGAGATACGCGTTGAGTTAGTTTGAATGACTACAATTATGATAAGTATACATTTTAGCTCCCTTGTCAGCTACTTCATCGACTTGGCAATTCTCTTAGGAATCCTGACTTTGTGGAACTGACGCGTTTGCCTCTCAGTCTGAAGCCCACCTGCTGCCTCCTATGGACAACAAGTCGTTAGAAAATGTAAACAATGGCACACCCCTATCATTGACACTCCCTCTGGAAAAGCTTACAAGCAACGAGAACCACATCATAAATGCATTCATCCGGAACAAGTCTCAGATCCCTTGTGAACCCCCCAACGTCCCGTTAGAAAATAACCAAATAGAGAACTCGTACTTCGCGTACAAGAAAGTGTACAAGTTGTCACAAAGGATAAACGAGGCTATTGGTCACATGATAACTTTATACATGGCACGCTCAATCTTTTTCAATTCGGCCAGTTTGGATGACGCACTTGTGAACAGTGACAACTCTAGAATGATCTGGCAGTGTATTCATGTTGGTTATACGGGTACCAATATTCTGGTATTCCTTTTATCCGCAGATATCCATCATCGGGTACGAGTATCCAACTACTTTTTATGCTTTGTTTAATGTGATGGCTGAATTCAAGTTGACTGGATATTTCTCGGTTTCAAGTATAAAAATTTCAAATGGGTCTTTCAATCACAGATGGACGTGTATAGATTGGCAATATATGACCAGGTCAAGAGTGGTGTTTTCTGTGATGGGTTTCGCGGAATGATGAGTGAGCTACATGCATTAAAAATTGGCATACAAAGGGAGCAACATTTTCATCATATCGTACTCCCTTTTGTGGAACGTGAGCACACAAAATTTATATATTTTAGATACCGTATATAAGTCCGGTGTCCATACAAGATTGAGTTTTGTATTTATTCTTATAGTTTACGGGAGTTATCTGATATTATTATGCTTAATATATATATGTGCAGGTTTTGTCAACAGTTATCACCTACTTTATAATATTGCGTTCAATCCACACCTCCCAAGGAACACTAGGCAGTATACATAGATACACAGATGCACAGTTTGTCCTAATATTTAAAAACGGAATATGAATTTCATTGGATTTCGAACTCGCATCCTGTGATTGGTTCCAGTAAACTGTGTTACGTTCATTAATTTAATCTCCTGACTGGTAAACATGCATATATACCGACCCATGTATGATAATGATGAGTAAACATGTAACTTTCAAAATTCTAGCGCTGATGCTTCAACAACTTTTAAGTCGTCACCTCAATCATATATCAGTAACACTAACGTGACATACCGAATATATCGCCAAAAGCTCGTTGGTTGATAAGCTGTCTGATTTTTGTATAGCATAGTACCATCCAAAACAACCCTTGAAATAAAATTATACTCGTAGAAATCCAAATGATTTTTTCTGAAATATGCATTTCCCCCTAATAACTGCATGCATTTGGCGATTCTGATTTTCTCGTATGCGCATTTTATTCCGACTCGTATTCAACTTGTATGGTAGGATAACGCATTATATATACTGGAACGGAACGTGGAACTCCGTCCCTCTAGCTAATACAGCCTTGGGAAACGTCCTTGGCAAAAGAATAGATTGACTGATTGTATTGGAAAGCAGCAAAGTGCGGACCCTGTGTTGTGTAGTGCATCAGATCATTCTGCTCATTATCCTGTGCAGCTGAGGTTGCTGGAACATCCTTGGCAAATTTCCTAAACAGGCTATTACTGGTGTAAATCTCACTGAAATTAACTAGCAAAATCAACACATAAGGAAATAAGCAGACTCTCTTTTGAAAAGTTATATCAGAATCAATATGTCTCAACCAAATTACAAGTTAACTTACTACGCCACTCGTGGCCTTGCCGAACCAATAAGGCTGATTTTCGCGCATGCAGGAGTAACCTATGAAGATTTTAGGATTCCAGTGGATGCAAAACACTATCCTGTCCTCCCTTCTGAAGTAAAAGCCCGTAAGAATTACAAACGATGCACATAATCGATAATGGTATCATCATTGAATTGGAGAAATTGACGCTGGCGGTATTTCGTTAGGGCTTCCTTTTGGAAAAATTCCGGTGCTGGAATTTGATGGAAATTCAATTTCCCAATCAACCGCCATCGCTAGATATCTCGCAAAGCAGTACAACCTGACAGGCAAGGATGACTTTGAAGCTGCAAAATGCGATGAGATTATCTCGGCCATGCAAGATTTCCAACAGGGTGACCAATCTGGATTAAAAGGAATCCCATAATTCATTAAACCAAGAATTGATCTAGAATTTATTGTTCGTTTTTGTAGAATGCTCCATTTTACAACGGGAAAAGAATCCAGAGCGGAAAGAGGTTCTACAAAAGGAAATGCTGGAGAAGACATACCCATCCTACATGTCAAAATTTGAGAATGCAGTTACTAGCAATGGCGGAGACTATTACGTTGGTTCTAAGCTGACTTGGGTCGACTTGTACATGGCGTACATTATGGAATTGGCCCAGGAGCAATTTCCCGAGCCACTGAAAAAGTTTCCTGCGCTAATCAAGCACTCAGAAAGGATTCGGTCAATTACCTAAAATTAAGGAATGGATCGAAAAACGACCAAAAGATCAAGCTCGCCCGCAATAAACATTGGATTCAGTTATAATTTCGCTTTTCATAGGAAACATGAATTTACCTATGTTAAATATTCGTGGTCAAAATAAAAGCATTTCAAATAGAGGGCATGAAAGTGAAGGTGGATTTCGTATTCATAATATGTGTGTATATGCTCGTGACTGTACCTGTGCCTCTGTTAAAAATGATAATTTGATGAATCAGGTGTGATGTAAAGTGGATATTTTGATAATAAGTACATACTGTATTGACGTAGGAGTTTGCTGCACACAGCAAAAAAAAACACTTGGATGTCCAATCACCGAGCTGCTTATTATGAATGACCTTGAGATGAATGATTTGCAGATCTGAAGTGTGTATTCGTGCCGACCCATCAGCATCTGACCGTGGTGTTAAACCTAGTAAAAATACATGGTCGGTATACTCTAATGTATTCTCCTTGAGACATGCATGTCACTTCAGTTTAGAAGAACAGTCCGCTGCCACTCTCTGTGCCTCCGGTGTCGTGCTCAAGTTTGCTAGGGAATAAAATACCCGACAGTTTTTAAAACGGCAATAAAAATCTAGAATCATGCCCCAATACAAGTTAACCTACTACAGCTTCCGTGNATAAATCTAGAATCATGCCCCAATACAAGTTAACCTACTACAGCTTCCGTGGGCTGGCCGAGCCAATCAGACTAGTTTTTGCTTATGCTGGAGTCCCTTATGAAGACGAGAGAATTATTCCGGATGCCAACCACTATCCAGTACTTCCTCCAGAAATTAAGAACAGTGGGTTACAAATCGCACGTACAATACGAGATTTGCTGTTATTTATTTTTTTTTTTTTTAAATTCTGACTTTTAATCTGGCAATTTAATCTCTTCAGAGCTACCCTACGGAAAACTGCCCATTCTGGAAGTTGACGGAAAGGTGATTTCGCAGTCGACTGCGATCCTGAGATACCTAGCTAAACAGTTCAAGTTGACTGGCAAGGATGACTTTGAGGCTGCAAAATGTGACGAAATCATTGCTGCCTTCCAAGATTTTCAGAAGGGTGACTATACCTAAGCACAATTTCATTAACACAACTTTTTTTTTAAACATATAGTATCAATTGATAAATTTTATAAATTTTATCACCTTATGCATGTGTTATGGATTTTAAAGAGTTTGCTACTTTCCGCCGTGAAACGGATCCAGAGCGAAAGGCCGCCCTTCAAAAGGACATTATGGAGAAAACAGTTCCCACATACTTGTCTAAATTCGAAAGTATTCTGAAGGACAACGGTGGAAACACAATTTCATTAACACAACTTTTTTTTAAACATATAGTATCAATTGATAAATTTTATAAATTTTATCATGTTATGCATATTTTATGAATTTTAAAGAGTTTGCTACTTTCCGTCGTGAAACGGATCCAGAGCGAAAGGCCGCCCTTCAAAAGGACATTATGGAGAAAACAGTTCCCACATACTTGTCTAAATTCGAAAGTATTCTGAAGGACAACGGTGGAAAGTATTATGTCGGATCTGGAGTTACCTGGGTGGACTTGTATATGGCCCACTTTATGGAGTACGGACAAGAAAAGTTTGGTTTACCACTGGGCCATTTTCCCACGTTGAAGTCAGCTTATGAAGGTGTTCTGGCTTTACCAAAGGTTAAAGAATGGATTGCAAACAGACCCGAGGACATCAGCCCACCTTCAAATTAAATAGATTCGTGCAAAGGATTAAAAAGAAAACAGACCGAATTGGTTCAATTTTTCAACGTGTGCTCTTTATTCCTAACTTTTCTGTGAGTGAATTAATATTACAATAAATTTTTTCAGTCCATCATTCCACACCTACTCCTCCTTAAATCATATTACATCGTTCGCAAATCAATCCATCCATATAAAAACGAGTGCTCGAATTTACTACATGTAATTTAGCATACTTTCTAAATGTTTGGAGGTCAGCCATAGGTCCTTGCTTAGGTGGCCTGGGTCAGGACTCTGATGCTGCCGGAGTGTCGCTACCAGACTCGGGCACTTTTCCGTTGCATCCATCTGCATCACTACATTTACACTCCAGTCCGGAGTGGCTGTATCCCTTGTCGTCTATGGCCATCGCAGCTATACACCCATTCATGTTGCTCGCCATTGCGACACAAAAGCGCTCAAAATGTTTGGTGCCGTTGTTGGAGTACTTCATCCAGCATTGAGGCTCTGTCCAGCATAAAACATTTTTATTGGGACATGTTGACAGCGGAATTAGTGCACATTTAAATCCGACTTACGAGCACATTCTACAAGATATTTTTCAGGTGGCGGATCCTCGTCGCATCCAATGTCCCCAACGCCGTCCTTGATTCGGCAATTGAAGCACTTCAGGCCTAAAACGTTATGTATACGGAAACCAGGAAATTGTTATTGTTATTTGAATTTTACAACACTTGAAAGTAAAGTGGTTAATTTGAAGGTTGTTACCAAAAGACAAATTGAGACTTAGAAGAATGCCTAGCAGGACCAGAGAATTTCTCCACGTAGGCGTCATTCTGAATCTGGAGCTTCTCTCCTGACGTATAGCTTCATTCAATTAGAGATTTCCCGACTTATTGAGAGTTGGATATCGTGCCAACCTGCACATTCCGTGTGAGCCTACTCTAAATCTTGGTTGCAGCTTTTATTTAAAACTTGCCGTTTGCAGAGAATTGCATGACTTGCGCAGGAAGTGCACAAGAGACGAAAACCTGCAGCTTGTCAAGTCAGAGTCCAGAGTGAAATGACAAGTGGACAGTGAGGTCTGGATTTTTAGCCATTTGACAAATTGTCGAGGAAAAGTCATGCAAAGATGTTATCTTTGTTGAAGTATAGGGGTAATCATTTTTGCGCAATTTGTATGAGTGCCATTCTGGAATGAGTAGTACTATTAGAATTTTCCTGAATATTATTCACC
>JAANSN010002506.1:0-23628 GCA_036850665.1 Dicranocentrus wangi
TTTTTTTACCTGTGGGAGGCTCATTAGTCATTTTTACACTATTTTGCAATATTGCAACGGGAAACATTGGCGAGGGATATGAAGTGAGCCAGAGGCGGAAAGTTGGGATTATATTTGAATTTGACATGTCTTCGCAAATCTTGTCCAATGCAGGCATCCAGGAGGCTGCCAAGTGGCAATTCTGCAGACAAACCCACGTTCCCTCGTCAAATGCTTTCATGATCATCTCCTTTGCAATCGGCCCTTGTCCCTGGCCCAGGGAAATTGCCTGGAACCTGTCGCCCCCAAAACCGGTATCATCTGCAAACTTAAGCAGCGCCATCATAGGATCCGCTCCGGGACTCAGAATGAAGACGAGTGGGGTGAGGTAGTTCGAGTCCAGGAAGGATTTTGCCAAATCGAATGGCGGCGGAGAGACAAACTTGTCTCCCAGATTGTTGCTCACAAAGGAAATGATCATGGGAACTAGCTTGTCTGGACGAACACACCGAATCACCATCATTCGCTGGAAGTCTGTCAACTTGTCCTGCCACGGCTTGGGCAACGGTTGTAGATGAGGCTCCTGATGATTACACAGCTTCTTCCACGACTCCAGCTTGGAGCGGAAGGAGGCAAGGAACCCTTTGAACCCTGGAGCAGTGTCTACCATGCGGCACAGCTCATCCCAAGATTTATTCGCGAGCCAACTGGTGGCTGGATTGGCCTCCGTGTTTTCGAGACCGACTCCACCCGTGAGCAAAAACTTAAATTCCGCCATGGTCGTCTTGTTTTGAGACATTAGGATGGACATACAGAGGACGAATGAGAAGATCAGCTTGTCCTTTTCGAACAGGGAGCGACACACGTTGTTGTACAGGCTAAGGGTGAAGTGGTCACTCAGATATTTCAGCCGTTTGTCCAAATTTTTGCTTCGATTGCTGGAGAAAGGAATTTTTAAAAAAATTACATTTTGGTTAGCTGTGGTTTTTGACCCTTCAATTCAATACATTTAAGTTTTTCCACTTACGCCGGCATGGCATTCATCCGCATGCTTACGGTGGTGGTGCAGTTACAAAAAATACAAAATAACAAAGCCATGATTTTCATTAAACACAGAAGAACCGTCTTATTTTTCAATCAACTTACCTGTGCTCAATCGAGCTGATGAATAAATTGACAAACCAAGTAAGACTGTACTGGTACATCTGTAATTAACAAAAAAGAAATTCATCAATTTAACATACCTAGATCAGATCAATGTAAATGTATGTGAACGTGAAGATGATTTACGTACAGGATCAATGTTGGGCAACTCGGTCAGCGAAAAGAAGAGCACACTTGTGTAGTGGGCGATGGGCCTGTATCCCAGTCTGGAAGCAGTGATTTTCTTCTCAGTCTCCACTGCATTCTTCTGCTTCTCCGTAATGTCATTAGAAATCTGCTTGGAGGAGTCGAGGATTTCAATGGCGGTAGCATCCTCCAGGATATTCCCTTTTGATGAGGAGAGCGTATTGAGAATGTTGTCCTCCACCTCCTTGAGTGCCTTGGAGTTTGCCGCAGTTTGTTGGATAAGTTCTTGTCTTTGTTCTTCTAGCTCGGGCATTTCCTTTGCTACCACAATTCCCAGTAGCTGATCTTCCAGTCCTTCCAGCGTGATCATGAAGTTGAGAAGGGTTACTTTCACTGCAATCTCTGGTAAATAGTGAGGATTCCGAAGCCGAGTAATGATGTAAAACCGAAATGACTTGTTGTACTCGATAATGCTTTCCCCAATCTTTATGCAAAGGATGGCACCCTGCTTGAATGTCTGCTTCAGCAAGACTGGCTCCAACGCAGGATCTATTTCTTCGCCGACATTGTCCAGCAAAACAGGCAAACCTTGTTGAATGGACAATTCAACCGTGCGAATGTAAGTAGGATCGGAGAGATTGATGACAGCGAGGTTGTTAGGCTTCTCCAAATTTTTTATCCATTTGCTGGCTTGAGCTTGGGGATCGATCATTAGAGGCCAGCGTCGAGCGTTGGTAACAATAATCCCATTGTCTACTGAGAATGTATCCACGGGAAGACCTGCCAGGTGCCAGCTTCTAATCTTGATGGGATCGCCTAACGTGCTTATCAAAGAAAATACTTCGGAGCAAGGTACTTTCATGCTAGAACATAGCCGCTGCCACTTCTCGACACAGCCCTAGAGATTTTAGTATAATTAGTATCATGTCAGTGTGGTTCATATTAGCAATATAACATCTGTATAACATTAGTTGTACAACACTAGTTGTATTATAAAGTAATACCGCTCTAAAGTCAACCGTAAAAGGGCCAAGATATGCCACCACGGCTGCTCCGATCAGAACATCGCCAATTATGTTTTCCAGCCTATCTGCAAGCATTGCAGCTCCGTCACTCCATCTTGTTTTTTCTCCACCCAAGCCATCTACATTGCAATAGTAGGATATATGATTCTTTCTAAATGTTGTTCTTTTTTAATTTCATGCAGGTGATTGAGTATACGAGCATAAGTGAAACGTACCAATCAGTTTTTCGGCTCTCTCAATTTTCTGAGAGCAAAGCTCAATGTTATTCTCCAAGTCCTTTTTCTTCTTGTTCATTGCAGCGTACTCATCGTTTAAAGCTTGTAATTTATCTGTGACTTGCTGAAGCAGAGCTCGTTTCTCATTTAACTTATCCATTTGGGCCTGCAACTCACCCTCGGCTTCTTGCAACTTTTGCTTTTTCGGTTCAACTATTTTAATTACTCTGTCGTACACTTCCATTGCTTTCACCCATTTACAAAGACCTTCACATGCTGTCGATACATTTTTAATGACTGCGGGATCAAAATCTGGATTTTTGATAAATTTCTCTCTGATCACTTTCATAACTTTCCCTGGAATGTTATCTTTGTCATATTCTTTCAAAGCCTCAAGAAATTTCATGTCTCCGAGCATTTTCAGGGAGGCTCCCCAATAGTCCTCGTATTGCTTCCCGTTTGGATCCATTTTCTTGTCAGGTTTGAATCCTCTCATAACGCAAATCGCCTCCAGAACCATTTTGACGGCTGCTGGAGGATTCTTCATGGATTTAACGACAGTGATATCAGCTGGTTTCAAGGTGTCCAATGCCTGAAGTGCAGCTTCCAAAGCTGGAATAGCTTCTGCCAAATCATTTTCACAGTCATCTTTGATTGCCTGTGCAGCAGCGGCAGCCTCATTTGCCAGAGCTTCGTCAGCGGCAACAACTTCTTTTGTAGCTTCCACATCCACAGTATCCCGTTCAATTTTGATCATCAGCTTTTCTGTAGCGGCAGACGTTTCGATAAGCTTTGGCTGCAAGGCAGTTAACTCATCTTGCATTACTGCCACTTGGCCTGCTGCAAACTGAAGTTTCTCCAATCCCGTAATGTATCTCTGTCTTTGGGCCTCGATTTCGTCACGCTTCAGACCCAAAAGGGATTTAAAGGTTAGAATTAGCTCGAGGTAGGAGGTGGGAGTGACGTAATTCTTGCGACCGAATTTCGCCAAAAACCTGCACACATGTTAATAATTAATAGAATTAATAATTTTAATTAATTTTAAAAAACTTATTTTGCCTGATTGCGGTAGAGAGAGAATGCAAACGTACTCCTTTGATAAAGTCTGCACTGACGAATGAAAGGTTTGACACATGTCCACGCAGGCAATACGATAACTGTTTTGGGTTTCCAGTGTGGCCAAGAATTTTTGAGCGACTTTTGTCAATGCATCATCTGGCCATTCCGTAAACCTATGATAGAAATTTGTCAAGTCAATGAAAGTAACACCAGGAAATAATTATTATTAACAAATTGCAACTTATTATTATTCATACCAATCTATAGTGCAACAATTAATCAACGACGGAAACATCCTCATCCTAATCCTGAATGCATCTCCAATAGGAGACATGGCGAGAACAATGTGCAAATTCGCTTTGACTCTTTCCACAAAAAAGTTATACAAGCTCAATGGAGTCGTGTCAATCTTCTTTCCGATTTCTCTTGCAGCGCTTTGCATTTTCTCCAGAATTTCTCCCTTCTCATCAGGTTGAAACAAGTTTGGCACATCCCCCGTGTTGAGAAGTAAGCTAATGTCCTCGACAAAACTTTCGTCTTTTATTTGATTGTCTGCAAAGAGGAACACGGTTGGTTTTCCGTCATTTCCAGCATGCTTCATGATTTTCTTCAAATCTTCCTTCCACTCGTGGCTTCCGTAGGTGCGACTGATTTCAATTTGGATGACATCATATCCAGCCATAAAGCCAGCCAATTTGGTCAAACTTTGTCGGCCACTTCCTCCAATCCCGATAAGTAGCACGTGTCCGCTGTCTTGCTTTAGCACCCGAGATATTCTCGAAACATGCTCAATAGCAAACTGAAACAGGACTAGGGGCATTGGTGTCTTTGACATTGCATTATGATCTTTCAAATACCACTCCATCACACTTGTCAACTCGTTCATGTCGGTGACCTCGTCATAAATCTTAATGTCCGCTTTAGGATCCATGTAATCCCCAAATATCAATCTGCGCAAGTGGCCATCCTCCAATTTTTGGTTATCCGCAACTAAATGCGCAAACAACTGCTGCATTTCCTTTTTGAAATTTTCTGTAAGAGTTTCTCCAACCAAATTGAAGAATATTTGTCGATCCGCATCACTTATAAGGCGATCATAAAACACGCGATACACCTCATGAACCCAAAGTCGCATCAGCTTCGATCCTTCCTTCAGATGAGTATTGGGCATCAACAAAATACCCTTGATTACCCTCGAGAAATCTCGCAAGTTGAAGACATAATGACTTTTAGCAGGCGTCGGTAGGAAAAGAGCTGCTGCTGATTTGTAAACTTGCATAGTAGCTTGTACCAACGGTCGACCCCACCGAACAACTTCGGTCTCAAACTCTTTTGCAAAGTTCCAGTCAACAATAGCTTGAAAAATCTTTTTCATTGTGTTGTCGTCAAACGAGTCAATTGACAAGATGCTCAAGTGTCGAACAAATCGGGCTGTGATGTCTGTTCGACTTCCTCCAGGAGGGGACATTGCAGTTACCAAAAGCTTGAGAAAGAAAAACATGCATGCAAATAAGAAATGCTGAGTTTTCAGTCAACTTCCTTGACGCAAAAGATGCGAAAAATGCTAATGCCTGCTGTTTTACAAAAACACTTACCAAATCTACTAAATTGATTGTTGACGTATCCTTTTTGTCGTACCAATTCTTGTGGTCAATCCACTGTCGCAAGAGTTCAATTGGAGGCTGAGCCCCATAGATTTCCTATAGATTTTCAAAATATGGTAAAGTACACCACACCTTTTCTGACTGAGACAGCGAGTCGCACATGTAATAATTATGGTACACCTACCTTGTTTGGCATGTTTAAATCATCAACCTGCAAAATATGCAAAGGGAAACAGGTGCAATTAACAGGAGTTAACCAACGGTTATTATTAGTCTTATTAGTTGACTGTAGGCCAAGTTGACTCACCATTACTACACATTTCTTCCCAATTGGCGGTCCAAAATATCCTTTCTTCCTTCTGTCCAGTTTGCTCATAATGATATCCTGGGTTTGATTAGCCGATGTCCGTGCAGAAAAATTGATGACATTTGGAATATACTTATCCTTTGGAAGGGACATTAGATAGCTGAGTGTAAGAGCACTTTTCCCCGTTCCCCTAAATAAAACTCCACACTATGACGCTTTTGATGCAATATACAGAGCTACTCATAGTAAGTTGTTTTATAATTATTATTACGTGGGCCCAAGGAACATGACTGGAATCTCATTGGTCATATACATCTTCAGAAAATAGATTTGTCTAGCGGTTTCATCCGTTGGAATCATAAGTTCGTTCACCTACAAATACCGGGCCAAAACATGCGACTTATTTTCCGGTGAACAATAATAAAGAACTTGTAATTTAATTCTTTAATATTTAGCCGTCACTTCTTACTTTAGCCGTGGGAGAAATTTTGGAATGTTCTCTGTCCAACATATCCATCCAGAAAATCCACTGGTTATTCCTCTTATCGCAAATATAATCAAATACTATTCCTTTTTCTGGAAACAATTGATTTTTGTTCAGTCTAAATCCTTTGGCTTTGGGGTAGTCCTTGTTATTCCCAGTAATCAGCGTCCTATAGAATCCATCAAACTTTTCTCTGCTCTCTTGTGTAAGAGTTTGTCCCAGACCCCAAATCGCAGCAAAGATGAAACAATACTGAAGCCATGTGGAACTCTGTGCTTGTTGGTCGTCGGTCCCAGTGTCACCCCGCAGGAGGGAGTTGTAGATACGGTAGAATCCCTAAAATTAATTTAATTAGGTGCGGCATTAAATAAGTACTACAGCTGTAAAACTGGCTCGTTTGGGTATACGCAATTTGTGACATTTTTTTTACCTGGAATAAATGCAACTCCGAGCTACGAACAAAGCATTTGCACTCATGTCGAATGAAATCCAAGCATGGAGGTACAACCCACTCAAACAGTTCATCAATCATTTCCTTTTGTTCGTCATTCACACCTTTTCCAATTCTGTCCAAGTAGGCATCTTTCAACGGGCGCCAACCCAGCTCTCTGGGTTCCATGTATATCATTCCGCACCGAGAGACTGTAGCCGGTGACGCCTGTTCCAGGTCGGCAGGTTCAAACATCATATTCATGACTGGGGTCATTTGAATGATTTCTCCAGACATGAGGCACAACTTTTTATTGTCATCTAGTACGGTATTCATATTTTCAATCCAAACTGGAAGCACAAAGAAATATTAATATTTAATCGTTTGTATTAATTTTGAATGGTCTTTCTTGACGTTAATACAGACGAATCACCATCGGCACGCGCTTTAAATGATTCTTGCAGGTTTATTTCTCATAAATAAAATCAAACCATCATCAATATTTTTCGTGTCATTGTGTTAGGTACTTGCAATTTTACAGATAATGATTTCTCCAGACATGAGGCACAACTTTTTATTGTCATCTAGTACGGTATTCATATTTTCAATCCAAACTGGAAGCACAAAGTAATATTAATATCTAATCGTTTGTATTAATTTTGAATGGTCTTTCTTGACGTTAATTAATACAGACGAATCACCACCGCCGGCACGCGCTTTAAATGATTCTTGCAGGTTTATTTCTCATAAATAAAATCAAACCATCATCAATATTTTTCGTGTCATTGTGTTAGGTACTTGCAATTTTACAGATCATGATTATGATGCTGCGCGTGCCTGTGGTGACATGACGTAAGGCAAAGTAGGGCCAAAATTATTAATTTGTCAAAATACCTGCATCTACAGGTCCGTCAAAAACAACCCATTTCCTGTCATCCGAGGTAGATACAGCAAACTCTCGGTAGGATGTTGCCAGTACCCCATCTGACCACTCGTGAGACACAGGATCGAAACAACCGTACAATTGACCCATGGTGATGGCCTTCGGGTTTATGATTTTGTACTGAACCTTTCTCTCATTTAGGCCAGGTATTTTGTTTGTTCGAATATCTGTCAGAGCTGCTGCGAGACTCTGCAAATAACAATGATATTTCAAGTACTTCTTGATTCACATAACTCCCGTCCGTCATACTTTAATTCATCCACACCGGAAGAGGGTACCTGATATGCACACGTTTTCCCACCCATTGCATCGCCTACGACCATAAGACCATGACGAACGAGGATCATCTCATAAATCTGAAGCGTTTTCTCTACAAAGAAATTCGTCGCTTTCAGATTTTTTCTGTCGCACACCTCCTGTAACGCATTTAACCAATGTGTCCAAGTCGGGTTTCAACAACTGGATGCCGGGGAATAAATCAGATATGATTCCTTGAAAGAGAGGGATATCCTGAGCCAAGAATTTGGGCAAGTTCACGTCATTAATGGCCTTCAACACCAACATTCCTTCGTGCTCGTTGAGATACTTCAGTTTTAAGTTTCCTGCAGCTGTCAGCACGGACTTTACCGCACGCATCCCGTAATCGTAGTGATGCTGGGATGACAATTGCTCCGAACATAATTTGTAGGTGTCCACAATTTTTCCTGCTAAGCTAAATAGGAAAAATGCAAAGAATATCACGCTTCATATTATTAATCGCTCTTCTGGTATTTAAAAAAAATAAGGAGACGTATAATGATTTTTGTGATACTTTCGCGCATCCACAAAGCCCATGGAATAGAGGGAGATTTCACCGATAAGCGCGTAATCCGGTACCTAAACAGACAATGGAGTAGTGTGTATACCTACTAATTTGCATCATTACGTTTATAATTTAATAGCTTATATTTTCTATTCAAACGCACCATCATAGCCACTGTGCGGAATAGAACTTTTAGATTATCCGGAAGCTCACTTCGACCTGCGTAACCCTTTAGAGTAGAAATGAGTCGTATGAATATCCTGAATCAATAATTATGTAATTACTAAAGACAGAACAAATGGATTCAAGCATTTTGCTTACCGGATTCATGGTAATGATAACTGAACAACTGGGATTCAGCTTGAGTTCAGTCCCTTCAAACATGAATGTTTTTACCTTTGCAGCGATTGCCAGTTGAATTGTTAGAATTTGTTGTGCTACAACACTGAGTACTTCCAGTTCAATACGATTAAATTCATCAAAACATGCCCATGCTCCAGCCTGAGCCAACCCTTTGAAGAATTTCCCCATGGCTTTATAGTCGAGACCGTCGGAGCAATTGAACACCACACATTGCTTTGCCACTGCTTTAGCCAAATCTTTCGACGTTTCCGTTTTCCCAGTTCCTGACGAATGACGATCAAGTCGATTACATAACCACGATTTTAAATAAGTATTTAGTTACCTATTATTTATATTATTGTGATTGTGTGCTATTTTACCGGCGGGACCTTCGGGAGCACCTCCCAAATGAAGCTTCATGGCACTCATCAATATTCGGTAGCATCTGTCAGTCAAAGGCGTGATCACAAGACGCGGGCTGTTTCCCAAGTATTCATATCCATACCGCATATCTGTCGTGATCATTTTCACGCGTACAACTCCAGACTCCAGATAGTATCTTAGCTGGCTTATCCACTTGAAATCGTGTGTGCTAGTAATTCGAATTTTATCCAAGCTTTCCACCACGTCCCTTGCATGGACAGCAATGACGATGAGCGCTCCAAGGGTAATCCTGTTACCTATATCTAGTTTACCTCTAACTAAACTAACAATTTCGTCAATGCGACGATTGCTTAGTTTCAAATAATTGTTCATTGTGCCGTTGTGGATAGCTTCGGACACTTCAGCCGTCCAGAAAATGGAGTCGGCACATATAATAACTTGACCTGGCCATTTCAAAACCCATTCTCTTCGTTTCGTTTGTCCATAATCTAATACACAACGATTTATCACGTCCTTCAATGAGGCCAGCATTTGATGCTCCACCTGAATCAGCCACTTTTCCACCATGCCACGTGCATCAAGGGGTTTTATAACTCCGACAAACTCAACTTCCTCCGATTCTGCGGAGATCATTGCAGTAATGGTCAAATCCTCGGTGAAGTATAGCCGATGAATTCCTTCAAAGCACTTTTTCATATGTGGCTGGACTCGAAGTGGGTCCTTATTGGTTAAGCAAATTATTCGAAAATTTATTTATGTAGTGTCACTGTGACTCGGGAAAGACACTTGAATAAAGGAGTGTTTATCTGTCTCCTTACCTTAGTCTCAGACAGGATTTCAAGTAGTTCATCATTGCTCAAAAAGAAGAACCTCGGGAAGAAGAGTCGCTTCTTTTCTAGGTAGTCATTCAATCCCTTTTGAATCTCTTCCAGGAGCACATTCGCTTTATTCAATTCTATCAGCATTTTTGGATATTCAGTAGCACGAAGGACATGTGGGTTCTCCGTGGTGTACTTCATTATTGCACGCCATGTTTTGTCAACCGCGCTAAACTTCTTGGCCTCGTTGGGCATCTGTTTGATGATATCTGGTGAGGTAAAAATGGGTTCCAGGTACATCCATGTCGCTTGGAGTGTAATCCACGCATCTAGAATGTCCTGCATTTGAAGTAATTTCTCTTCCCATCGCTTCATGTCCTTCTCCAAGGGCTTGATGAAGGGTGAGCCGCGCATTGTTTGTGCTTTCAATATATGATCGTCCAACATGGTTTGAATGTCATCCAGTGCAGAAAGAATGTTAACCCCGGTTTCTCTGTAGGGAAGCAACTCAAACTTGATATCCACCCATTCACTTTTCATCTTTGCAAGATTTTTCTCCAGTTGATATTCCTTGGAAGCAGCTGCAGCAATTTCCTCAAGTTGTGCTGTGTTTTTGGCGATACCCGTTTCGATCATTTCCGCAAGTGTGGTATCTGGCGTTGGCTTTAATTCCACTCCACATATCTGACTCATCTGTATTTATAGTGTTGTCCAAGTGTATAATAATCAATATAGCTATTATAACATTGAGTTCTTAGCTGCCTAGTTCACAATAAACCAACCTGTTTCCAGTGACGAGGTCTGATTCCAGGATTGCAGATTGTCAGTAACAAAGGTATAAATTGCCTAAATCGCTCAATCTTTGATCGAACTTGATCTGCCACTTTTCTTGGACCTGGTTGATCCTGGAAAACTTTTCCAAGTTTGTACATAAGTTTCCACATATTTTCCACGTCCTCAGCAATATCATCGGCGTTGAGTCCCATGAAAGGACCGTCGAACCAGGTTTTGTATTTGTTGTGAAATTGGTAGGCAGTGGTCCAAAGTTTGTAGTATGGGTCAATTAATTGAATGCAGTTTGTTAAGTCGTTAAAAGTTGTCTGTTCTTGATCCAGTAATCTTTCTTCTTCGTTAATTCTCTATATGCATAATTATACCATTCATGACAATAATTGGGAATTTACACCACAAAATGATCGTACAGAGTGTTTATCTGCTTAAACATACGTCAGACTCCGTGATACAATTTTGAATCTGGTCATACAGCCCTTGCAATATCTCAGAATGTATGCGCATTTCCTCAACATTCAAAAATGGCGAGTCCTTAGTTTTGTACACTTCCAAGTCCTGCATAATCCTTGCCAATCTGGCTTCGAAAGCTTGCCGGTCAAGAATCAATTGCTCTTCAGCTTGATCCCTAGCTAATGTCAGCCTTGTTGAGTTTTGATTAAAGATTTTATCCATGTGTTCCGGCCAGTTGTAAGCCTTGCTGTGAAGTTGCAATTGATCCTCTGAAATGTTATTTTCAAACATGTTGTCAAACAAAAAGTGAAAGATTCGCTAATAATGGTATAGTATATGTACATGCACCGTACCGTCGAACACGTAATGGTCGAGTAGAAACAATAGTCTCTGCATGGCTTCGGAAATGTTGGATTTCATTTTGAAAAAGGTGTCTGACATACACTTATTCAAGTAATTGGTAAGGTTTACTAAATCCGCTGTCGACTCGACTCGCTCACTCGTTTTCGATGCCATTTCCTCAAAAGTATCACACACTCTGCAATTGCAATATATACATATTTATAGTTAGAATCTTAGAATGCTAGCCGATTTTCCACCTTGATTGGTAAGGTTTACTAAATCCGCTGTCGACTCGACTCGCTCACTCGTTTTCGATGCCATTTCCTCAAAAGTATCACACACTCTGCAATTGCAATATATACATATTTATAGTTAGAATGCTAGCCGATTTTCCACCTTGCAATTAACTAGCATGTCATAATTGTGAACCTACAGATTGAGTAAATTTTTGTTCTTTTCCGCTTCGCCTAACACGATTACATTAATCAGGGAATTAATCTTATTGATCAAATGGTCGTTGAATGTGGAACAGTCTAATGCAACAAATCCAAGAGGAACCAGTTTTTGAAACTGAAATATTTCTTGCTTCAGCTTGAAATACTCGTCAATTTTAGCATTCATATGCTGTAAATAAAATGAACAAATTATACTATTCAGAAGGGTATTGACAGTTGTTAGTGATATTACAATACTAAAGCGTAGTAAAGCACAACTGCAGATACAATTCTACATAAATATTTATACCTTGAAATTAGGTTCTTTGTCTAGAAATGCTTGCAATTGCTTATCTGCTGTCCCATCCAATAGCCAAAAATAATCGTCGTAAAACTTTATATACAATTCAGGACCTGGGAGATTAGCACGTATGATGTCTGACACGCGTGCAAATATTTCTTTCATTCGGGACTCGTGCAGAGCCACAGCAAGTAAGTGCAAATCCTTTTGATAAAGATCTATAGAACAGCAAGATCAAAAACAATACAATAGGCTCAAAAACTACGTTCTTGTAAAACTTGTTTTTGTTTTCCAGAATATCTCTTGCTTTAAGTTATCATATTAGGTAATTAAATAGGATAAGGAACCTGGAAATAACAGTTTTTCTACACGAGGGATTAATTTGCTTCCAGCAACAATACTTGCAAGCTGTTGGGTCACCGTGTTGATACAGTCCATTCTGTCAGTCAGTGTAGGTTCCCGTGATAGAACTTCCTGGAGTTGAGGTCGGAACCTGATAAACGGTGGACCGTCGACAGCATACACGGTTACAGTGAGAATGGGCCGAGTTTCAAAAAGCCTCTCTTGATATTCTCCCGTGTAAGCGTTTCCATCCTGAAATCACAATTGTTTGAGATGAGATGAACGACATAACTTAAAAAATTAGTGAATGGCACAAGTGCGTTTGGAGAGGGAGTTGTAACTGACCCGATACATTTCGAACTTTGTTTGAATGTATTCCATAGTTGCCACAACCATATCTCTCATTTGCCGTGACATAAGTGCAGCTGCACTGCTAAAAAACTTATTCAATCCTTGAAAGTTTCCTGATCTCTTTCTCGGAACCAGGTGCACCCAAGTGTGTTTCAAATCCACAAAAACTTGTGCCACATCTCTAAGCCACCTACATGGCACATGTGCGTGGTTTAAAATATATGTCAACCTTGGTGTAAGGATTATTCGAGTAATTTTCAAGTCTTCGAACGCATATTAAAACATACTGATTTATAAGTAAACTCCTCCCTTTCGTTGTCAAACGCTTCACATGCTCAGCCAACCTCGTCGGGTTGAGGGGCATTACATTGGGATCGAAAAATTCGTCCATATTTATAAAGTTCATGTGCCGATATCTATAAAAAATTACTTTCCATTTCAGATGCGTGTAAGAAGAATGCACGGATTATATGCAATTATTAAATTGTTGTTTCATGTATTTACTTTTCATCCCAAACTTTTCGAATTGCAACCACGACAGGGTGCGTTAGATACAAGGTTCCACGAATAATTTCCTTTGCAGCAGTAAAGTTTGCGTGGTATGGTATCGGTCCACGAATAACATGTAGAGGGTAGTCCTTAGGCACATTATAAATCCGAATCCTAACCCTTTCCGTTGGATCCATTAGAATATAGTCGACAACTGCCTTTTTTAACGCCCATTTGAATAGATTTTTCGAGCGTTCTTCCAAGCGGTGAAACAAAAGTCTCATGGATCTTCGTTCCATGCTCCGTTTTGGAATTAGCCGACGGATTCGTTTCGTGGATTCGGGCGGCCAGTCTGCCACCTCGTCGTCTGAAATGCTCTGGAAATACAAATCAAGAATGTAGGTTGAAAATCGATGCAGTAAATTTGCTCTAGAAAAAATATATAATTATTTTCGGCTTGCCGAAATGTAGTGGTAGTATCTTTGAATATCTTGCTCGGACGGCTCATCACTTTTATTGAAGTCATCTGCTATTTTCATCAGCATTAACTGCTCCTCTGGCCACAGAGGCTCTACCAATTCGGTTCTGCACAATATTATGTGTGTTTTTTAAATCGTCACTACGAATATTTAAAAGAACCTCTGTAATCATTTAAATATTATTTTAATGATGCCTTTGTGATAACAGCTGAAGAAGACGTTCCAGAGGTAAATCGCGTAAATCATCTTCCTTGTCTTCGTCTGCTGGTTTTTGACACAGACTTGTAAAAAAATTCGCGTTATGATTCAACAAAGCATCTGGATCAACGAGGCTCTGCTTTTCTTCTGGGGTTGGTAACGGACAACCCTTTAATGTTATCTTTTCGGTATTTTTCATACGATGGACCGATTGACGTGCTTTCTTCTTTGCAGGCGGGATGATAGCTTCAGCATCAAGCTCCTTTTGTAAGTCCGTGACCTTGTAGTCACCAGTTAGCAGAGTCTGCAATTCACAGGAAGTGAGATTATAACATTGGACTGGAATTTCAAAAAAAAGTAACCTCTAAAGGTACTACGATATGATTGACCCCGTGTGTTACCTCAACAGGCATGATTGAATAGCTACAAATTCCTGCCGTGTACCGCTTCTCCAAGGTAGGTGGTGGTGCTTTATATGCTTTGATGTCAATTTGGATGCGCATGCTTTTTGGTTTTGGAGGACGAACTAGTTCTCTCATTCGATATCTCACGCTGGAAAAATGATTGCCGATATTCTCTCCTGGGCTAAGGTCTGAAAACTCTTGTTTGAAAGGGGCCGAACGTGTCCATGAGTTTGTTTGTAAAATTGGGGGATATTCCAGCCCCCGAAGGCCACTGAACTGCTCATCAATTTGTTTGGGGAGTCGAGGTATTGAAGGAAGAGCTTTCAGCTTGGCTTTCTTAGTCATTACCAACAATGGCTCATTCTTGCCTCTCTTGGGCCAACTGGTATCCTCAATTTCTGATTCGTCCATCATCTTTTATAGGCTATTAGTTAGACTTAATGTTCTTATCCGTGGTGCTTACTTTACAAAATATTTGAATGAAAACTATTTTCTGCTTTGACAAAAAATTACAAATGTGTGGGCGCTGAAGGAAAGTGCAGAACAACAACGTTTTACGGTGGGTGGAAGCAAGTGAAATTGAAGGTGAAATGTAGACATGTAGATGAAATTCATTTTGGAACAGAACATACAGTCACAATAGCAGCATCAGCAACATAAAAGGAAAATTAGATCGATATTAAACCTTAGTAACGTGCAATGCTTCATATTCCACGTTCAACTGGATCGTGCTTCAGTCCAAAGTGGAGTATACACAATGATATGATAATCGCAATTCCAAGGTGTATATCCACATTGCTTCAGTCCAAATGCCAATTAGGCCAGTACATACATGCAAACATCAGGCTTTGTTTGACATCAAATTGGAGACACCCACCCAAGTATAATTAAAATCTATCTAACATGGATGCAAATCTTAATAGCAAGTTAAATATTTGATTGAATTCGCATAATTCACAACACCTAAGCAAAATTGATGATAACATTGTAACACGATGTTTCAATTCATTGATGAGAATTTATATTTACGTTTTCATATCCGCTTTATTTACATGCATGTATTTTACTAGTCTATATGTTGGCTAGAGATGATGGAACGAAATGATAATTGGCCCTCACGAGTTATAGTATGCATTTTAAAATTCACATTCTTTTGCGATCGTATATGGGAATGAATCAGAGCAAAATGATTGTCACGATCAAGAAACAGGTGTGGTTCTATCTATGGAAATATAGGATGATGATTATGATTTGTGATGTGATATAGACTTATGCTATACAAACCTTTGCTCAGAATATATTCCAGCGGTATGTAGGCTGTGCCGTGGATGTATCTTGTAAACAAACCCTAGCAAGCTAACACATTTGCGAAACTCTTACTCATAAAGGAAGTTTAGGGTGTCACCTCACCTTCAGTCGATGGATGAAGAACAAAGTGGAAATGGGAATGGGAGGCTGAAAAAACAATTGATGCCATATTTACTAAATCGTCAAAAGCCAAAATTTCGTGCTGGTTTCATACGTAAATAGTAAAGCCAAAAACGAAACTATGTATGGCAAACACTTCATAGACGGTGAATAGAAACTTTATTAGTTTATATCTGTTATTCGCTTGAAATTAAGAACACATTTGACATCGTAAATTACATACACTCCGTCTATAAACAATATAAGCTCAGAGTAGCTCACTGATATATCCTATATGGTGGTACATATATTTAAAAATAGATCGGTAACTTAAAATAACAAATACAGTACTTTGAATTACTTTCTTTATATATACGCAAACATTCATGTTACATCTTATAATTATTAGATTTCATGCAAATTATTCAGCTAATATACCGACTCTCATTATACCACTGAAGTAGGTACTGATAAAATATTTTGATAATTACTGGAGTATTGAAACAGCTTGTGGTCAAGTACTGCTTAACGAGATTTTTAATAATATTTGGCAGCAGTCGTCAATAGCCTAGCCGCGGAAAAGTAGCCTAGCCATGTTGGCACAAATAAGTCCGTAAATGAATCCCAAAACCTATAAAGATTGTAAAAATTATATAAGATATATGATAGAATGTACATATAGAAACATTTTTGGTAGTCCCAACGCTGCGCTGCGCTGTTTGTTACAAAATTGCTTGCACAGAATGTCATTATCTTAACTTACCCCCGCAGCTATTCTTCTTGCAAACACACTGTTCGATACGCCCTTCCTATAGTCGAAAACGGAAATGAGAAACAGGACAGACGTGATAATCACCGCAACAGCGGCCACAGTGTGGAAAATGTTGTCCTGGAATAAAAGAATGAACATGGACATATATTAAAACATCTCGGTGTGCTCATATTGCAATGTGTACTTTGGGAAAGTATTTTCCTAATTGCCATTACAATCATTCTCAAATTGCTGTTGTCCAAAAGACCTATCAAGCAAATGACTGCCATGATGATTGAGATGATCATGCAGATCATAAGGGCATAGAAGAACGCCTCCTCGTTTGAGAGGTTTGAGTAATAGGTGTCCGTGAGTAAGATGAATCCAACTACGGCGAAGATCTGCAAAATTACAATAATATAGATTTCGGATTAATTCCAATGTTAATTCACTCAAGAATCAAGAGTGGTATGACCAGAATACTTACGATGGACAACATCCTCATCCTTCCGGATGTTTCCGAAAACATTTTAGTATTCATAGCCATCTTGCAAACTATTTCAAAGTATCAATTAAACTACACAAAAACTGAAGCACACAAGTTTCTCCTCTCCGAAAATGAACACACGGCTACTATTCTTTATTCTTTTGGGCAAGAGCGACAGCGTACGACGATTGTTAACTCACTGACAATGTAATTGCGACTGAACCTTCAAATTTATGTTCATGAGTTCTCATACCATCATTCTAAACGGAGTCAGCATTAAGTGTACATATATGGACAACAAGGATATACGTCATGGTGCAACCCTTTGTAATGAAGCTAGCTATCGCTATCCTCGTTTAAGAACTTGACTATTTTTTACGAGTCAAAAAAACTTGTTATTACAATGGCATATAGTGCAATATACCTATACGATGTAACATTTTGCCTTTTGGCAATGCTGAAAATGATGCGTAAGCCTCCCCCACTAGCAGCCAATTACTGATGGACTTGACTAGGATGAGAAGCGTGTGCTTTACTTTTGCTCCTTTTCATCAACATAAATAATCCTATGTGCAATGAGCCATCATGATCATACGAAGATGACTGCATTCCCCATTGATATTCTTCTCTTACTCACATTTTACATCATTAATTTGTATAGGTAAATCCTATTTTACACTGAATACATTGCTTTTTGCTGGGTATTTGAAGATAATTTTATGACGTCATTAATAAAGTAGTAAATGCTGACAAGCAGGTTTATATTTACATCGATGAGTGTCGTCCTGGATGGAATGGAGGTATTTAACATATTTAGCAGATATTTGCACGACCGTATAATTTCCTGTGCGCTGGAGGTCTTGCGTCTTTCACTTAAAAGTGCTTCGTCGTTTCTACATATTTAGGTATCCTCCTGCTCCTTTTGAAGATGACTCATTTTGTACTCCTCTCCTTGATCCATGAAATAAACAAGCATGAGGTAATCATTTTGCGTGCTGGAAAGAAGACTTTTTTATCATTCTGTCTACATATATAGCTTTATAACATAATAAGTTTACCAGACCACCATTTTCCAATCCACTTTCCATATTGCTCAAAAAATGTGCAAGTAAACCAGAATACCCAAGGATAACTTGACAATACCCCTCGAGAAGCTTTTTTGCGTCATTGTTAAAAATACACAAACACAGCATTACTAATATGCACATGTTGTTGTGAGGGTAAAAGTGGTATCATATCATCATCCTCTGCTATATCATGTCAACGGCGATGTGAGAATCCTTGGTGCCTTGAGAGATGTTCACAAGGCAAGGCAGGAGACGGTAGGAGTTATATTATATCAATCCACTAGTCAGCCCATCGCCATTCTGAGCAATATAACTTTATATATTTAACAATGACGTAACCTTTCTTTACCTCCTTTACCCATTGTTTTATGATGACTGTTACTGGACTGTCAAGAACGTGAGGATAACCACGCATTGCAAAAACATTTTTTGTTAATTATAGCGAATAGCAGTTTCTTGTGACGAGCACGATCAGATCATTTGACTAGAGCCTTTTTGTGTGACTTTTGGAATGGAAATGTCATGAAATCGTTTACAAACGTGATCTGGACTGGACGCACATTTGCGATTTTTTTACAATAATGTTATTATGGATAGCAAAAGGAAAATCAATAGTCGTTGACTGCATAAAATGAATTCAGTAGGTGTTTTTAGATTAGATGTTACATTCTGTGATGACTGTGTTGTTTCATTCAATAGGTCATAGTATAGTATTTATGAAGCTTCCGTTATGTAAAGCATATGATATGACGATTGACGATCATAGTCTGATGATGACTTAATTTATATTTGCTGGATCAGGATCAGCCATGAATCACTGCGGTCACGAGTTCATGAGTAATTGTTTACATTCATTCTTGTTAGAATGATAAAAGGTGAGGCAAAAGAAGTGTATCATTCTGTGATTAATAAATTTTTGCGAAATAGTGGATATAACAATCGTCTAAAGTGAAGAATGTATTTGACAGTTATTATGATAACACATAACAGATCATGAATTTTGAAAGCCCGCCCGTCTCTATTTGTCTCTCTAAACCGCTTTTACTACTTGCTAATTAATTACGTTAGCAAGTAAATAATATGCTTCTTGCTGGCAATCTCTCGATTTTTTTAAACATGCTGATTACTCAATGCATGACATGTATTTCTGCATGTTATTCTCCATTTTTCCAGTCATTCCTCAGATATTCCAGCCAGTCTGAGATATTCATAAAAGTAGTAATCTTCTTACAATTAGTTATTCTTTTAGCAGTAGGCAATTGTTTTAAAATTAGCAAGCTTTCGGTTTCTAATATTTGCTATACTAAATTTCAGCACGATTAAATCCGGTATGATTACAACATAAACTCATTCACAAGGGATCAGTCTTGAAACTTGAGATTTCGTTGACTTAAGTGTAGACGTACGTAGTACGTAGTCAACTATACATTAGTTTGCCATTGTTGCAGAGGAAGGAAGAGAAGGGTCATCTACTCGATCGTGTAGGCCTGGATTGGCGACGTGGAGTTGGTTTTTCGCCGATTAATTGACTTGTCATTGTTCGGAATAATAATGTATTCATCTAATATTCAATACCATGTATGACATAATTACCTTGTCGCTGGAAGCCAGTGCTAATGAAAATGAATATAAGGAGCAGTTGCATGAAGGTAATTTTTATGTGCTGTTTTACGATATGCCTATGCCTACAGACGTAATGCACGTGTATTTACTTGTTGTTGCGTATTGGTTGATATTTGGTAATATGCACTTGCATTATGTTATGTTTTAGATTTTCTTGTGGCGCCATGCCAAGGTTAGTCCACCATAGTCATCCACCCCCACCACTGTACGTCTCAAATTATATTGCGTAGAAAAACTGTTCCATGATATTCCATCAACACTCCAAAACCTATTATTAAGGCCCGCATTGTGCCGTTAAATAGTCATGTTTATTTCAAAATAGAATAGCTTATACTTAAAATCCATAAACATTTAAAGATAAGCTTAAAAAACAAACAATAAAAATAGATTTAAATCACGCAATTGGATTATTCACACCACAAGTTTGACAACCCTTTCCTCAACACAGAAGATACACGCTTATGATACAACACTATTAAAATTAAAACTTATTCAAGAAATCCTTTCAGCGCTCGCTAGAATAAAAGACTCGTCGGTTGATTAACGTCCGTGGTACATAAATACAATCGGATAACTGCCATTCAACGCAAAGATATTTGGAAAAACCAAAAAAAAACAAGCGTGCATGAAAAACACAGACGAAATTGGAGAGTATAATACTAGTTGTCAAATTGAATTAAAGATAACTAAAGCTAATACATAACAACTTATGACATGCATGCAGGTTACTTATGAACATCCTGCAATGTCCAACTGTTTATAGCGACAACAGAGATAGGAGGTCAAAAACACATCACAAGATTACAACCCTAAAAATAAACCAATAGCTTATAAATAAGTATCGTGGACATTAACTCATTAAGACAGTGAAAACACATTATCATAATGCTGAGCTGATCGCTTCGCCTTCCTATGTGTACGCTATTATTGTGTTCACATCTTCACATACACTCTAAAACTATAGGTAGGTAGTTGGTCCAGTATAAAATCATATTTACGGGTTCCTGCTGCTTACATATTTCCTCCATTTTTAGTCAGAGAGGTTCGTTCAGTTAAGAAAGAGCTAAGAGCGGACGAGAGGGTACATAAAAGGTCGCCTCATCCTTTTTACACTAATAATCACAATGGGAGCTTTTGAGCGTCATCAAGACTATCTTAATCCACCAGCCCAGCTTACATACTTACAAAAATGGAAAATTAGTTTTCGTGATGTCTGGGGTAAGACGATAGATTGTGAAACTACTTGGGTAATGTGCTACAAGTGCGGTTTCCGAGTTAATTATATAGATAGACTTAATTAATAATAAATTACGAAACACTTTGAAGGTGTTTTGCGGTTTGCGTCAGATTTCTTGGTAGCCTCCAATTTGCTTTTCTGAAGTAAGCAAAATCCCTATGATGCCGTAGAGCACACCAACAATCACTCCAAAGACCTAATTAATAAATTTAAAAAAACAAGCATAAGATATTACGGTAAGTACAGACAGAGTTGGTAAACTGAAAACTTTTCATACATTCTTATTTGGAAAAAAATAAGTTTCCTTCACTTACGCCACAAAGAATCCGAAAAGCATGAGTTTCAAGGCAGGAGTCATGATAGCACATCCGATCGTTTTCCTCGATTATGAGGAGGAACGAGGTAGACACACATATCATGATTATACCCATGATACTATGAATTCCTGCATCCTACAAAAATAGAAATTTCAAAGTTAAATCAGACTAAGTTATAAACTACCCAAAATTGTGAGTTGTCTGATGACATAAATATAAGACATAAATCTTTATGCTACAACTGTTTAACGTACAAATTTTCTGACAGTGTACGTCTTCAAATACTGATCAGTAGCGAGATACATGATGGAAATTACAAACGACGTGATCGTAGTTGCGAGGACGAAAACTTCTAGCGCAGATTCAGGTCTGTAGTATATTGTTAACAGGAAGACATTAACGAAGGCAAGGAGCTGTAAAAGAACAGGTGTGAAAATAATTTCATTAGTTTTTTCGTGAAAATACATATCACATCCATAAAACTCATTTACAAATTATTTCATTCATCTAATACATGTCATACATGTTTCATTAGAGAGCATTTATAACACGTAATTTTAAGCCTAACTTACCACGGACGCTACTTTAATTCTTAGCGATGCATCGATAATCATTTTGAAAAATATAATGTAAAATAGATATTTCTCCAACAATAATTTAAGATTTAATTAACTGTTCCCTAATGTCAAAATGGAAACTTATCGACAATGATACTTCTCTCGTTTTAAAAATCTCTGTTGAAATATCGCCTGCTTGCCTCACACAATATGTGAGCCCCTTCCCCAAAATAATTGAATATTTACGTTTACAGCAGAGCATTAAAACTGTTTGAGAAATTGTTTTAGCCTCTTGCTAAAAAATTCCTCCTACTTTTCGGCTGCTGTTAGTCAATCCCTTGTCATGAATCCATCAAAAATTATATAGTATGAGAACTGATCAATTATTTTATTTTATGGCTTTTCGAAAATAATTCAGAAAGTTCACGAAAAGTGAAATTGTAAAACAGGAAAAATAAATATGCTTAAAGTTTCTTAGAAAGGGGAAAATAAGTACGGATTAGACTACAAACTCCCGAGTACGGATTGTTACTCGTCTCAAAAAGCTATCTATCTGACAGCATGTGTTTTATACAAAATTAGTCAAATCAGGTTGCTGTTGCAAGGAGCTCAAGTTAGTTGGAAATGAATTTGAAGAAAATTTTCTTATCGTTTCTTGCGAGTATTTATATGCTGGCTGGCTCATACTGTCCCATGCATAATTTTCCCCTATTATTCATGACCTTTATTGATCCTTTGTGGCATGTAGATCGTTCATTTGTGTATGACGACCGACACGCTGTAAAAATCCTCCTACTACTGGTAATATTGGAAAGTATATGACATCCTCGACAAACTGGATCAGATTAGAATAGGTGATGGATTTTACCCAAACCATATCTTTCCAGAAGTTGTAAAGATTTTATATACTTCCCTTCTGCTCAACATTCAACATTATTTACATGCATTGCCTTATCTCAGTAAACTTTACGCTGATAAGATGCTTTTATGATGACCGCAGCAGGCCTGCGCGACGTAACCTGCGGGCCAGGAGGAGTCTCCATAAAGTCGGGATTTGATATGTGTCGCCTTGATTTACTTCTCGTAACTGGTACACAACACTGTGTTCATTAATTGCTTTCTTAAAATCCTCAATAACATGTTTACAACAGAGCGAGCGTGGATGATTTTGACCGTCTTCTCGAAAATGATTAATTCCTGATTTACGTTAATCAAGTAAGAAGAACACTCATGACATGACTTTATGTTTTCGTCATAGAATGACCAACAAGGTTGAGCAAATAATTTTTAATCATAGGATGTTACCATTACAAAGTAGAGCATGTGCGTGAAGTTATGTACATATAGCGCCCAACAGACATATCATGAACAGGTCAACGGTCATTCAGCTGCACATCTCATCTCATGTAGTGTGTAAATAAATATAGGTAAACTAATTCATTTTAAATATATACGACAATTTCATTAAATTGAAAAATACTTCTTGTAAACAGTTTGTTTTGTTCTTATCTTCACTTAATATCGTACGTCTGCTACGTCACTCTAATTTTTAAAAAAATTAGGAGGATACTTACAAAACTATCATCCATAATACACGAATAATCCCTAGCTCTGAAATTCATGAAGCATCTAGAGGTACTTCAATAATATGTAATTTTCACCATCACCGCAACGCACCATAAACCGCGACAAGCACCTACCTAATTAGACTGTCTGCGAGCTTCTTGCTATTCTTTAAAAAACAAACCTTCTATTTGACCAAGAAAGCCAAAATGAGATAGAAAAAAAAAACATAATTCGACAATTATTCTTTGCGCCCGCTCTTCCATTTCTTATGTACCCATTTATATTTTTAGAGCTTATCAGTCAACTTTGCATTTTAAGATTACGAATTACGACGAACCTCCATGATGGCTGG
>JAANSN010002507.1:0-23627 GCA_036850665.1 Dicranocentrus wangi
TAATAACTCCCACTCGCAAATCTGTCGGCTCTTTACCAACCACATAAAACGTCATGAGTAATTGAATTGCTGGCATGAAAAGTAGGATAAACGCGAATCTGTAAATTGGCAAAAAAAATCATATTAGAAAGTTTGTAATCTACAAAATAAATCTGCATGTCGGCATGCTCATCTCTAGGTACACATCCGCCTTCTCACACATACATAGGCTGTCGCAGTAGATAAATCCAAATCACCGTCGAGAAAGCTGTAGTTCTTGAGAAAGATTTAGACACAGATTTAGAGAAACTACTGGAAAAACGTTTATTCCAAATTTTCTCACAAATTCCAGTCTTGTCTGCTCGGGAAATTACATCACAATACGGGTCATCAGGATTCGTAGTAACTTTGTATGACTGTATAATGACGTTTGTTTCAGAATCCAACGGATCATAAGATGAGTCGGGATGAACCTTCCCGTTAAACTTGAGCAGCTTTTGAGAGTTATTTGCGTCAGGGACGAGACAATTTTTCTTAATTTGGTGATCTTTTTTACAAATCTGAAGAATAGCATCTTGAAGAAGGTTAGAGTGTACTTGCGTGCTTGCTAATAAATTTAACGGAGTGTCTTCCACAAGAATTTTTCCAGTCTTCATTATGCCAACCTGCAAAGAATTGTTTTTAACACTAGCCATAAATAAATATTAATATACTCTGGTTATGGACGAGCAGTTGGATGAATTTTGAACACCCTTACCATATCCACATAGTCCTTACATTCTTCGACATAGTGACTCGTAAGCAGGATTGTGGTTTTATGCCGGGTAGCTAATTTACGAAGGTATTCCCAGATACTAAAATAAATTATGTGCAAACTCATTTAATATCTTTTCGCCTGTAATTACCTAGTTGAGTGGCAATTTGCTTACCTTTGTCGAAGTAAAGGGTCGAGTCCAACTGTCTGGAAATGGTAAAAGGAGACAAAGAACAATCTTTTTAATGCATTCCATTTGAAAACCCCTTTTTAATCATGCAAACGAAACAACTCAAAGAGTAATTAGTACCCTACCGGTTCATCCAGTATGAGCAAACATGGTTTGTGGATTATGGCCAATGCTAAAGATATTCTTCGCTTTTGACCTCCGCTTTAAAATAACATAACCATTCTAATTAATTTAAATTAATTTAAATCCAACAATCAAAAAGTAGCTTTTGTAAAAAACAGTAGTTCAACTTGACAGCAGATGGAATTTGGAACGTTACCTGAGATTCTGAATTTGTGAAACACTATCTGTCGAGAATCTTAACAAATTTGAAATATCTCTCCACCTATCTTCTATTTCAACGCCTGACATGGCGTACAGTTTTCCATAATACTGAAACATTTCCCTCATCGTGAGATGTTCGTACAAAGCCAAGTCCTTCCAAAAGTAAGAAGATTTAATGATAACTACATGGAATCATTGGAATTTTTATTTTCGTCAGAAGGATTGGAAATACCTGGGGCATATAACCAAGACGCTGTCCAATTTGCATATAACTATTCCTAAGAAGCCCTTGCTTTTGACCTAATATTGTAATACTTCCATAGTCCCAAGATTTCAGACCAACAATGCAGGAGAGTAAAGTTGTTTTTCCGCACCCACTACTTCCCAGTAAACTGTATCTACATTAAGGAAATGGAATTAGGTTTTGATAGGCTAATCGAGTTGGCAGCTATAATTTAGACATTAGCTAAGGCTTACATTGCCCCTCTGGCGACCTTCATGGAAAAATTGGTAAGCACTGGTACCACTGCCTTATTAACGCTATACGACTTGCACACATTTTCCACTTTCACACAAAAACCCGTGGACTCATTCGGCAAGATTTAGCGTTTTCTTCCGCGTTTCCTCGCAGTTGTTGAAGTTGAAACCATAAACCACATCGGGTAGCGCATTCCGAGAATACGAGGCATGAGCAACCTCCATTGTTGCTAATTTAACCCTTTTAAACACTTACAACTCTTACAAGTCTTACTACCTTGACCGCGACTTTGGTATGGAATAGGGATGTGCTGGAGGATTGAGCCCAATGGCACTGGTGACTGTTTAATGCGTACAATTTGTGTCGCAAATAACTTAAAACTGCGAATTAAGAGTCGTGAAAAAAGTTTTTAATCTGCATACTTGACACAAACGCATCACTTTCCAGAATAAACATGTAGATGTGTAAAACACTTTTATGAAATTTTCCGACTACGTGACATGACTTAACTTCACTTGTTAGATTTGGTAGGTGTAATGTATTGTGTGAATGATGAGATTGTTTGTACACAATTTTTATTGAAACTCGCCAAGCAGTGGGATAATCTTGAATGTTACATAGCATGGAACAAAATAGTATGCCTATCTTTGTTATATTGTTGGTAACTCATGCATGCGGCATACCCATAAACTGTTTCTAGTGTTTCTGCATATTAAAAACCATTTAATTAAACTTACGCAGCACTCGTGTCACTTTCTATAAATATCTTGTATTGGATCAAGATAAGACTTTATGAAACTAATTTGGCATAGCTTGCACACAAAGAAATCAAAAGTAGTTCATGCCTGTGGGTTCCCAGTTCCCACGATTTTATTCGACTGCGCATACTTAAAAAAAATTGATCAGGAAATTGTAGAGTAAGAGTGCTAGTTCTTACTGACGTTATTACTCAAAGTCTTAGTTAGTTCTTATAGATCTTATAAACTGGTTTGGCAACTTTATGTGCATGCATATATACAAATACGAATGAGGCGCTACTGAAAAATAGATAGGAGGAGAATGTATATGCCGGCGATAGGTTTATCATCCAGTAATTGACGCAACAATTAAAATTATTGGTTAAAATTCGTTGGGTCCCAGACTATTATAGTCAATAACCGAGAGTCGACGTAGACGTAATCTGAAAATTGAATGAAAATTACTGTATATGGACGGGTACGGTTTAGAGTTGCTTGGTATTACGTCAATCTTATATCACAATTTGAAGATTTGCATGCTCCTTATGATGCGTTTAGTCCCGATTTAATTTTCCTATACTTCACTTCATATTTCAAGTAAAAACAAATTATACAGTAAATAATGTATTTTCCCATTTTTATATGATTACAGTTTGACAAGTCATAAATGCTGAGTATTTTTTCGTGTACTGTCTGGAATGTAAAAGACAAGAGACTTGATGGTATTATTATTCTACAGAGTTATGAATTGTTACCCATGTGCGAACTGGAACTCGATATATGTATGCTCTTATACTTCCAGGGGTAGGATTGCCTTTTGTTTATCAACACCGAGTGTAAAGATGTTTATTACGTGTGATATAGTACGGGCAGTAAGGATACGAGATTTTTAACAGCCTGTAAAAATTCAGTCGTCTCAACGCAATTACTATATTATACTCTTGTTGGTATAAGTACTACTGACACATGAGTTACAAGAATATACGATACATAAATCGGTTATTATAAAAACATGTTCTTGAGCAGAATGTTCATTCCCATTTTCGCAGCAAAAAAGTCAAGAAAATATCTTCGAGAGTTAGAATATGAGTAACATAATCATAAATCCTGGTAACAACAAAGTATAAACCCGTCCCTTCATCAGCAGATATTGCAGCGCGGTAGTAGAAAGATGTCATAAACATATATCACGCGCGCTAATTACTTTAGAAAATCTACGAATAGCTTGACGTCACACATTTGTACTGATTTTTGGGATTGAAAATGAAAGCCTTTGCGTACTATTTTTCCAATGCATCGCCAATCTACGAGTTACGGACAAGTCCATTGCATTATTGGTTGTCCATGATGCGCATAATAATTGGACATCGGGTTAATTGTTGCTTACAAATTTTCACATACATAGCGAAGCAGAATGAACAATTACAAAAATTCCAACCAGTTTCTTCGTGTATCTTCATAGAGAAACATGATAATTATTTATTTCTCAAAATAATAAAGTGTTACACAAGTCAATCTACAAAACCTTCTACAAGAAGGAAACACGTGTAGCCATTTCAACGTGCGTAACAAGTCCGAATTGAGCTGTGCATGCATACTCCAGTACATCTGCATATTTAGCCTTACATCACACTGCATTTCTGTCTCGAATGCCAACTTGTCTATAATTAAAACTTTTAGAACAAATAGTAATAATTACAACTTACAGCTGAAGATTTGTTTCACACTAACAGGTTATAAATGTTAAATAAACGGAATACTATTCCGGGAATAGAAGAATAAAACAAAACAACTATTAATCTAAGCTCATTCCACCATCAATATCATCCAAAGCATCCAGGCCTCCATGAGCGTTGCTGAGAGAAGGAAACAATGATGATAAATCGGCTTGATAAGAAAACCCTGCAGGTCCTTTCTGATTCTGAGACACAGACTCTTCCTCATTGTCTTCATTGTCTGATTGACTCTTATTTGGAGGCGGTGAGGAAGGAGGGCTATTGTCCACTGGTTCAGGAGATGGTGACGGAGACGCTGGTTTCTTTGGGGCTAATTTTCTTGACGCTGGTCCTGGTTTAGATTTCTTAATGGAATGTTCTTGTGTATCTTCAGAATACCTCCGATTCAAAACGACAGTTTTAGGTTGATCGATTTGAATCCGTGTAGATGCTGAAATACTGATTTCGTTTACGCCAACCATGTCCTCCATGCAAATTTCTGCTTCATCCGTATGTAAAAATTCTGAGCCCCGTTCCTGATCCACCTCCCAAAGAATCCTGAACATGGTCTTCGTTTCCCCCCCGGTTAATTTCCAAAATACCTTCATCAACTCTATCAGACATTTCTGGGTGCGCTCTGAAAATGTGCCTGAAAATCATAATTTTACAATATTGATGAAATGGTTAAGTGACCAAAATTCAGTAAATAATAAACTTAATAAGTAGAGTATAGAATATAATATGTACCATCTTAACGATTTTCCTGTTGTCCATATTTTTTCCACAAAATTTGCATTTGAACTGAACAGCCGTGGAGGAGGCTGACGGGGTTGATGTGGAGGTCGTCGACGTGGTGCTCCACGTCACAGGACTAAAACTGTTAGTCGGGGGCGTCGTGCTTTTCACAGCTTCCAATTTCTCACCTGGAGATAGAACCACAACAGCATTCGAAGTACTTTTACCAGGATGCGACCTTGATACATGCCTTTTAACGTTAGCAGTTGAGTCCATTTTCTTTCCACAATGTTTGCAGGCAAAGTTGAGCTCAATCTCATTAGGGGTTTTGAAGCTCCGAGGTGTAGATATGACTGGTGGTTGTACAGGACTAGGGCTCCAGTCTGAATCGTTTGCCCTGGGACGTCTACTTGTCCCACGAGGTCTGATAACTTCTTCTTCCTCATCGTCATCATCATCATCATCTTCCACGTAACGTACGGCGGCAGATCTACGACGTCTTCCACTGTCGGTGCTTTCATAAAGTTGTTGTATCAAGTTATCTGTATGTTCCGGTCCGTACTCACTATGAGCTCTTCTAATGTGACGTCGCACGCTATCATATGTGTCAAACTGCTTACTGCAAAGTTTGCATTGTGATGCACCAATGGCGCTAGCGTCAGGTGGAGCTACAGGATGTTCGAGGTCGGAAGGCATTCTTAATGTCATGCTATGTTCTGCAAGTTCATCCGCGATGCTAAAAGTTGGAATCGATGGCACTACTGGTTCAGATTCCGTTGGGATTTCAACCACATCATTATCATCATCGTCGTCCAGTTGAATCACGTCATTATTGGAGTTTGTCTCATTCTCTAATTCGACAATGTCATCATTGGCGTCATCTTGGTCTTTGTCTGACATATTATCACATTCGGATGCAGGGCCATCATCATTATTATCAAAGTCGTCGTCGTTGCGTCCATTCGATTCTTCAAAGGTAGTGTTTTTAGAATTATCATCGTTTACGTGTTGCGAATTGTTTTTAAACTTAGCTTTAACTGACGCAGGTCCAGGTCTATTAAATTTAGGCGATTTGAAATTCTAGACTTGCGTCATCCTTCGAAGATGAAGATTCTACTTTATCTTTCATGAGTTTAGCAAAGACTGACTTTGGCATGGGGCGCTTAGGTTTGGCATCAAATAATAGACTTGAATCAGAATCAGATGCTGCAGTGCTTTCTCCTTTGTCATATGCAGAAAATTTTGCTTTCGCGGAGGCTGGACCGGGTTTGTTTGCTCTACCGACTGATTTGGACTCATCCGTCCCGGAATCATTTCTACTACTGTCCGAGTTTTGACGTTCTAGTTTTTCTCGGATTGATTTTGGCATTGGACGCTTAGTTTTCACTGATAGGTTAGAATCAGAATCCGATGCAACACTTCCGTCGACTTTCTCTGGCTGCTTTGCTTTCACTGATGCAGGTCCAGGCCTGTTCGTTCGTGAAGCTGGCCCAATTAATTTCTCCCTTAATGATTTCGGCATTGGGGGCTTAGGTTTTTCCGAATCAGACGAAACACTTTCCTCTATTGCCATCTTCAGCTTTTGCTGACGCCGGTCCGGGTCTGTAAGGTTTTGCAACGGGTTTAGACTCATCCGTCGTGGTGCTTGTTGGACCGTCATTATTTTGTAGTGATAATTTTTCCCTCACGGATCTAGGCATAGGACGTTTAGGCTGAGAAGTCAAATTAGATTCAATTACAGAGTCTTCTGCTTTGATGTTGCTTGATAATTTTGCTTTTACAGATGCAGGACCAGGTTTACGTAATTTTGATGTATTGCTTGAAAAGGGTTCCGACTGGTTGAGGGATTTTGAGGAAACTACTGGGTTTAACAGTTTTTTATTTGTATCGTCCAATACATCTTCAGGTTCAAGTCGGTTACTTTGCCGTGTTGTCCTGGATGTTTGTGCAACCTCCGTAGTTTTATCTGACGTAAGAACAAAGTTGGTTGCATCTCCCGTAACCTCAGAATGGACCAAGGTAACATGACGTCTTGCACTGCTCATGTTTTTCAATTCTTTTCCACAAATGCTACAAGAAAATATTTGTTCTGAGATGCTTTCCTCTTGTTGAGGTTTATTGACTGAGGTCTCCATCGCTTGACGTGACTTATTTGCTGCGGAAAGTGCACCTCCATCTGGCCCAGGATGCTTTGACAAGTTGTGTTTTAACAACTGGCCAAAATTTTCAAAATTTAGACGACATGGTGCACAGGAGCATCTCACAGTTTTATTCTCGTGCGCCAACAAATGACGACTTAGCCTTGTAGGGTACACACCACATATTGGACACATTTTTGAAGTCTTTGTATTATGAAAATACAACTCGTGCTTGCGTAGTGCTTCATAACTATAAAATACTTCATTGCAGGTTAAGCAAGGCATTTCGTCCAAACCCAGTGTATGTGGTGCAGGAGAAGGCGGTTTCTGCGAAAAAGTAGAAGTTATGGCGATTTCATCGATTGGGTCTGAATCAACTTCCATTGTATCATCATAATGATCAGGCTCATCGTATGTGTCCATAGGTTCCGGCTCCGGTGTAGGGATTCGTGTGCGTCCAGACGTCCTACGAGAACTTCGTCCTATGTAATTCTGAGATGCATTATCTGCCAATTTCCGTTCTCTTCCTGAAATTCTTACAGTGACTCGTTGATGAAGCGCTTTTTGACAGGCTGCGACGTAATCCGAATGATCTTCCCATGCCAGTCCACTGGAATTCCGTGTACTTCTCTTTGGAGTCAATGAATCCTTTCTGCTATATTTGTCTATATTGCTAGATTTGCTTTTACCGCTGGACTGAGCCTGTGCAGTCAAAGGAGCAGTAGTGGTCTTAGTCGTCCTAGACTGGGTTGTCGTTGTTGTGGCCGGCCTTTCGTCAAGCCCCGAGATCAATTCTTTGTGTTTAAACTGAATGTGAATGATGAAATCATCTTCATGAGAAAACTTATGACGACAAAGCTTGCACGAAATGATTTGCTTCATTTTAGGTTTTCTCTTCTCCATATGATCACTTAGTTTTCCAGCGACTTCAAACGGTTTTTCGCAACAACCACATGAGTAGGTCGAAGACATTGAGTTAATTTCGGGTTTTATCTGTGACATAGGCTTACTTTCGGGGATGGGTATTACGGCTGGTTTTGAATTTGCCTTGTCAATAAAATTTACAGATTTGGATGACATTGCCATACCAAGTTTTTTCTTAATTTTGCTTGCGGCAGACTTGTAAATTTTGTATGATTTTGGAGCACTTGGCTTGACTGGTGTAGACGATACCAAACTAACAGGGTTTGAAGAATTTGACCTCTGTACTTCCACCTTATGGACGTTTCGCAAGTGCCTCGGCAATCTATTAATAAATTTTGAGCATATGGGACATAGACCAGAGCCGCTATTAATTTCAATTACTGGCTTTGGTATGGCCTTGATCTGAACAGGTGGAGTCTTATTTGGCTTTGCCGTTTTTGGACTTGCTGCTGCAACCGGGCCACTACGGCGACCTATGGGATTTTCGACATTATGTTTTGTACTCTCGTGCCTTCGCCTGTTGGTCATTGTGCTGAACACTGCATGACAAAACTCACATTCTAAATCACCAACAGGAGCAGGAACAGCTTCACTTTCTTTCGATGAACTTGAACTTGACATGTTTTTCTTCTGCGAAGGGACCTTTCCTTTCTCACTTTCCGTCCGCTTCTCCAACTTTTTGCGAACCGAGTTTGGCATAGGGCGGCCACGAATATCCTCACTTTCATCAGAAAGAATGGTTTTCTTTCGTGGTGGTCCTTCGTCACTATCCGTACCAGAGCGGTCTTCATTTTCATTACCATGAGTTGACGATTTGGAATAACGTGAACCCAAACCCGACAAGACTTCGGCAATTTTCCTTTTGAATGAACTGGATCCGTATTTATTATCTTTGATATCAAGTAGACTGGTCCTTCTCTCTGTCCACCTTGGCCTTGACTGATAATGGCATTGGCTTAGCCTTTTCTACGTGCGATGCTTTAGAACTCTTAGATCCATCGCCATTTGACGACGCAGACACTGGACTTGCTGCACGGCTATTGCCGTTGTCATTATTGTCAATATCACCGCCGGATGTTGGTATGTAAGAATCCGTAGTGTTTGCTGATAATTGTCTAGTATGACTTTTAAGATGGCCCAACAGCTTACCATTTTCTTGAAACTTTTTGTCACAATATTGACACTCGTATTTGTAAGGACGTGAACATTGGTATATGTGCTTCTTTAGTTTTTTAGAGTTACTAATAAATCTTTGACATGTGGGACAGCTTCGTTCTTCCCGTGTTGGTTTCGGCTTTGTTGGCTTAGCAGGTGTTTGATCATTGTCAGTTTTATTTAGGTGAACCAAGTGTTCATGTTTATTCTTCCCGGATAACGACAAAAATTCCTTGTCGCAGTACTGACAAAAAAATTTTGCAAGGGTAGGAACGGAAGCTGACACTAGTTTAGTTACTGATCTTCTGCTTCTACCCGTTTCTGTTGCTTCTTCTGTACTTTCTAATTCGGAGTTTTCATTTTCTGCAGTAGTGGTATCTACATTGAAACATGCCAAAACTTTTAACCACATATATTGTAACAGTAATATACAATATCATGTTCTACGATTTGCTTATCCTTACCACAAGTCTTCTCAGGTGATGAGGTGATGGTGCTGTGTTCCTCAACTTTACGGCTTGTTGAGACTGATGACTTGAATTTAGGAAAGCTCAGCCCAGCCATTGAAATACTTATTTTCTTAGTTTCAGTCGGCACAGTAGAAATTGGTTTTGGGCACTCTTCAGCGTCTCCGTTATCACTGTCATCGCGAGCTGCGACATCAACATTACTATCACTTTCTCTTGTTTCTTGGCTCTTTTCTTCAAACTTTCGGCGAATAGATGCTGGCATTGCTTTCTTTACGGTTTTAGCAACAGTGGTTTTAGTTGGATTGGAATCAGGTCTAGGACAGCTAATATCAGTCTCATCAATACTAGCGCCATTATCAGTGGCTTCCTCTGGTTTCGACGACTGTATCTTGACATCAGCATGCGCCTCGGAAGCTTTCTCGAGCGTATCCGCATCAGTACCCGAAGGGCACTCATTAAGTTTGGCAGCGGCCTCTTCTAATTTACGACGAACTGACGCAGGCATTGCGAAAGACTTCTTCTTTTGAACGCCACTCTCACTGCTACTACATGATTCAGCCTTAAAAGAAGCGTCAGGAGTGTCTGTACTAGAAGATGATGATTTAGCCTTAGATTCCTCCGCCTGCTTCCGTTTCGCCGACAATGGCATTGGTCGTTTAACTGTTTTTGAAGTAGGCGTTGTGTCTCCTCCACCGCCATTATCTGATACTGGCTCTTGAGAAGCAGTTGTAGTGCTAGAGGCAGAACCTTTAATAAAGATAGAAGGAACTTTCAGGGCCACTATCTTTTTGACGGACTCCCCTTCGTTACCTTCCATTGTAGCACAATCACTACTGGCTGCTCAGTCTTCTTGAGTAACAAGGAAGTCAAATCTGTAAATATAGCATAATTAAGGGAACATTAACGTAAACCATAGAATAAGAAGTTTATATGGATAAGTAATATATGGATCCTCGCTGACGTAAACAATCAAATTCTCCACATCTACTTCATTTTATTATTATTAACAACGTACCTGACTTCTGCTATATGTATAGTCCTTCGTTTAAAGTTAGATTCGGTTTAGCTTGTCTTCTCAGTATAATATCATTCTTGTGTGCAATAATAAACCATTTCCACTTGTTTTCTGCAAACCAGAAAATACTAATATAGTAAGTAAGTATACATGTCATAAGTTAAAATGAATGGAGTCAGTCAGGAATGCCTCAACAAACTACTGAAAATTAAAACTCGGAATACTGTAAGTACAACCCCGACCCCGTCAACTTCAACACATCCCTGAAAGTTTGACCAAAGCTACAACTTTAACTTCAATCCATATCCCATAATATTTAATATCATGTATGGTAGCTTTATACGACAGTTCAATCAAGCTATACCATTTCCGGTTTCTCATACTAACATTTAAAAATTACAGATGACAGAATTTAATACCCTCCTCCACTGACACTTCCGCTTGTTGGTTACAGGTGACTTTTCACTCAAGGGCTTCAGTGTCACCAGTGTCAGTGTGTCCCAGCGAAATAATCAAACAAATGAAGACCCGAACCCGAAAACCCGAAAGCGTGTGTGCCAACAAGAAGGTGCATGTTAAATTGATACATAATAACAACATCAACACAAGAGAACACATAATTTAAAATATACGCTATATATAAACTTATTTTCTGTTCTATTTACCTAATTCCAACGCTGTACTGTTACCTGTGTACTACTACTACTATGCTACAAAATGTTGGTAAAAAGGTAAATCAGTTGGATGTCGGCTTCTCTTTCTCACAATTCAGGTTTTGGAATTGGGAATAAAAAGGTGTCTTTCCTACTTCCTATGACATACCTATACACATACATTTATTATACATACACGTACACACTGTGCATCCCAAATATCACAATCGCAATCCAGCCAGCCAGCCAGATCCACAAAAAACCATTCTCAATAATATTCCCATTCAACACAAAACACCAAAAACATGATACTTCTTCATTTTGAATATCCCGAACCTTCGTTCCCGTTCACATTTCACATATTCACACTATTTCACACGCTTCATGTGTGTGGGCAAGCAAGATAAACGTGTATCTACCTATGGATGGAGGATCTATAACAAGTTACTAAATGATCTAAAGAACCTGTTTTGCATATTATTGTGAACCTGTGTAAAACGTGTTGGTTGGTGGTGTATACATATGTGTGTGTTCCATCTCCACCGCACCGGCACCGGTCGTGTCTGCCTATATTGATTAACTATGAAACGGTACGGTAACAAAAGAACCAAAAAGTAGAAAATAATTGGGCATCGCTAATTGATGATTTTGATGATCACGATGACAGGTTTTCGAGAGTGGTTTTATTGCTTTTGCATGGGACTAATTGTAAGTGTTGAGCTGTTTCATTTGGCTGTTGTGGATGCATCCGAGAGGCACATAATATTATATGCGAAATGGGGATGATTATATACATTGCCAACTTAATAATATTCTTAAGTTGGCTACGTTGTATCAAAAACCGAAAGGAAATTACAGTTTCTGTACAAAATATCATTATACATGATGATTTAATTATTTTGGTTTCGTCGAGGTGTAGATGTAGATGGGCGACACGGGAATCCCGATTATATGAATTTAGTTTTTGCGTTGGGTAAGCAAAGGATGTTACTGGTTGCAAGCTTTAATATAATATAACTATTGATTAGATGATATGTTTATGAACTCCACGCAGGGCGAGCACTCCATGTGCAGATGCTGCAGAGAGCAGACCTTTGCTGGAAATAGCGACTTTACCATATTAGAAACGCTTAAAAGTTTTCAAAATAGGATGATGTTTGCTGTATGGGTACAATATAGGGATTAGGGAAGTACCTTACAATTAGTGCAATTAGCGAAAACGAGAACTTTTGCAATTGATTTGGTAAAGACCAAGTCGAAAATCAATTCATAATTTCCAAAAAATGCATCTTCTTTTGCAGTATCTGGATCGTTATAGTATGATGAAATGATACATGCTACATGTCATTGAAAATTGAAAAAAAACCAGAATGAATGAATAAGAAATGTATTCATAAACTATAGCATCTATCTACTCTAGGTAACACTAACACGAGAAGGAAACGGTGGTATGCATGTGCGTTGGTGAGTTTGCTTGTTGAAAAACTTTGCGAGCACAATACACTCTTTATTCAACGAAAATCCCGTGCTACTCTGTCCGATCCACTTAATCCGGTGAGTTCAGAAATAGGAATAGAATGCTCACGGCGTGGGACGTGGGTTGNGAAAAACTTTGCGAGCACAATACACTCTTTATTCAACGAAAATCCCGTGCTACTCTGTCCGATCCACTTAATCCGGTGAGTTCAGAAATAGGAATAGAATAGAATGCTCACGGCGTGGGACGTGGGTTGATGTTATACACATGTGTTTCAGTGTGCTATGATGTCATCGTCAATGTCACCGAATGACATAAACCGTACTGCGCAAAAGATGGACTTCGCTCTAAAGCCTCTAAAGATTTATTTTTTTAAATTCTCATATATTTTGGACGGACGGAAACACTAATGTTCCGTCAACTATCACACTCTTCATGGGCGGAGGAGGCGAACATAAAACAACGAGAAGTTTCTTTTGGCAGACAGGATGGACATGGACACGGAAATTAACAAATGACATCATCTCGTAATAATACACAAATAAACAGGACTACAAATTACTCAGACGATTCAAATTCAAACTGTTCACACTGTTCCTTCCCTCAACAGCTCAGTTTAGCTTCGGCTTTTGGGAACGCACAATAAACGTACGTATACGACCCTCTTGTTCCTACACCTAGTTGAATTGTGTTTTAACGCACGAAAACTTCACAGTTTCTAAACAATAGAATAGAAGACAGACGAGACGAGTAAAAAAGGAAAATAAGGTAATTGGAAGCACACCATGATTATATAAATGTTTTTGGAAGTAAGTGCCACAATAGCAATCGAGAATTTTCTAAAATATATCACTGTTAATTCCAAAATATTCACAGGGAACAGAAAAACAGAATTTACAACAGATTAGTTTTTACTTTGATCCATAACAATGGCTATTGTATACGAGCGAGATCCTTGGGGTTGGGTGCATCCCATGTTCTATAGGAGGATGAACCTTTTTGCCGATTGGGACGACTTTATTCGGCCTGCTCTTGAGCCTTTTAGTCGATGGAATCATTTGCTGGAAATGGGATCCCCAATAACTCCACTTTTCATTACTCACCAGTATGGTCAGAACAGTGACAAATATGAAGTGAAACTAAATGTAAAGCAGTTTGCAGCGCACGAGTTGGAGGTCAAGCTTGTAAACAACATTCTTATTATTGAGGGAAAGCACGAAGATAAGCGGGGCGACAGCAGTTTCATATCCAGTCGACATTTTATGAGAAAGGAACTTTTACCACCGGATGTCAAACCGGAGGACATTACGTGCGACCTGAGTGCAGAATGGGATGTTGCAAATTTCTGCACCAAAGAGAATGATTGAGTCGTCAGGAAAAGAAACAATTATCCCCATTGCGTACACGGGAAAATCAGCCTTGACGTTTGAAGGTGCTAATACGAAAGAACACATCAGGGGTTCGTCGAGACCACTGGAGTTGGTTCACAAGATTGGAAGGTCTTGAATATAGTCTAGTGAATGTGAATTATGCATATTTTATTGCAAATCCTTATAAATGCAAACATGTTCACATGTCTACATGGCTTTTTAATGTTGTACCATGCATATTATGCGGGCCTTAGGATTGATGCGGCGTAGTGCTTAATATGTAGATCCCTATCGCACCACAGTCAATTCCGTTTTATCTTTGCTCATCACATTTTCATTCTATGTGATGTGCAATATGGCAATTTGTTCATTCGAATGTTTAAAGTGCACTTTATGAAATAATAATGTTATATTATGGTGATAATTTATATTATATATAATTTTGTAACCTGAAATTGTTTAAATGCACTATACGCACACATAAAGGAACAGTCTTTTCAAAGTCAATTGTTCTCTTATACAAACTAAAGTGTGGCATGTTTTTATTTCTAATTTAAATGTCATTTAAATACATATTTTCACTTGCATATTGAATTGTTGCATACATACGCTCGCGCGCAGCCTCCTCGGCATCAGCTTAAATGCCTATAACTTCTATAAGTGATAACTCGTGCAAACACCGTATTTTATGGACTCTGTTAAAAGGGATAGTGATATATATGTAATATATAGCTACTTGCTACTATATATACGCCTGTCAGGAGCCTGTCGTATGGAACGTGGAACATAGTCGGAAAAATCGGCATACCATGCATACTCGCTGTCAAAGGATAAGAAAAGACGAAGTAGGAAATAGAGAAGACCTCTAGAAAGACCTTTCTCGATGGAGGATTTGGTGATAAAACATGAGCCACAAGCTCGACTGGAATTCTACAAACAAATGAGTACAGTACATATAGGCAAAACATTTTTTATTAATAAGTACATGGTCCATTAAGCTTGCATATATGTAGTTGTTTTTGAAAACTTAGATATTATGCTGTTTGTCCAATTCAATCTCTACCTCATACGGTAGTTGCTTTGTAATATGCATGTACAATATTTGTTGAACATGAACTGAAACATTTTTGTATCTTCATTAACAAGCTCGACTGGAATTCTACAAACAAACATATAGGCAAAACATTTTTTCTTAATAAGTACAGTACATGGTCCATTAAGCTTGCATGCATATATGTAGTTGTTTTTGAAAACTTAGATATTATGCTGTTTGTCCAATTCAATCTCTACCTCATACGGTTGCTTTGTAATATGTATGTACAATTGTTTGTTGAACATGAACTGAAACATTTTTGTATCTTCATTCACTGCCCTAAAATCTTTCTTCGGAAAGCAGAGTTTATTTCATACGTAGGCATTTTTTGTTAGTTCTCATACTTAAGATGATTGACGCGTCTTTGAGGATCTGATGGAAAACGACTGGATGATCATACATCGTACGGATGCATTAGTATCCGTTTGGTGTTCTGGTGGAAGGGTCGACTTATGTATGAATATTAATAGATGTTTACAACTACAACTCATTCATTTTTATATACCATTTTGACAATCCAAGCCCCATTAAAATGCACATAAATGTGCATTTATTCAATCACTTGATTCCGTCTGAGCTAGTCCAAGTCGCCAGCCTTGTCCTTTGCCATCCCAAAATTTACTAATTTATATTCGATAAACTAAAAATATATTTAAGAATCCAATCATGCGTTCTTATACGTTTGTTCACCTTTGTTGTGTGTGGATTGCGGCAACCTTTGCGATTTCTTGCGGAGCTGTCCGTACCAGATCCAGAGCCCATTACGGAGATTTCTGCGACAATAGGTCTATTCGCTGTGAGTCAAGCCTGTCGTTGGCTTGCAAAGACAACAAGTGCGAATGCATGAAACCGGATAACATGGTATATGACCCTATTCGTGGCAGCTGTACCGCACTGGCCGGGGAAAAATGCAAATTCACAGTTATCGAAGAGTATCGCAGCTGGCAAGAAGAAATTCTTTGTGTGGCCCATGCTCATTGTCATTTCACTGAAAATATCTGCGTTTGTGACAAGGACTATATGGAACTTTCAAATGGAACATGCATTTCAAAGAAAAATTACAGCGAGCCTTGTGAAACCTCGTCAGACTGTAAGCAGGACGCTTCCTTAATTTGTTACAACTCCAAGTGCACATGCAATCCAAACATCTCCGAGTACAGTGAATCGCTCAAGAGCTGTGTTGGACTGGCTGATAAGCCATGCGTCAATGACCTCTGCGTAACGAATGCTATTTGTCGCGAAGATCCACGACGAGCTTACTACGGCTCATCGCCAGAGTTTGACTCTTCTGAGGAGGAATACTCGGAAGTGCTTAGAGATCCAGCAAGTATCGGACGCTGCCAATGTCGGACCGCGTTCGGGGTTACTCCTGGCGGACACTGTGCCCTGGGGTTCGGCGGAAAATGCGATCATCAGGAAGCCAAATGCATGGATTATCTAAAATGCGTTGAAGGTCAATGCGTGTGTCGCTACCCGAGCCACATGATGTATGACAAAACTGCAGAAACTTGTTTGTCAAAGGTATTTGGACCATGCACTGAAAATGGGAGCAACAAGACCAAAATTGGCTGTGTTTCAGGAGCAATTTGCTCAAAGAGGGAGGGCAGTAGTCAAAGGTTTCAATGTCTTTGTCCAGCGGGCTTCATTGAAAACGGGGAACGAGGGTGCAACTTGGACTTTGGGCAAAAATGTATTACCCAGCCATCCACTTCATCACGACATTCTTCATCGTCATCATCACCATCCACCACGAAATGTGACAAAATTGCAAAGTTGTCTTGTGTTGATGGCAGATGTATGTGCATTGATGACTTACACGTGTACGACAAAACCAGTCGCAGGTGTACCGCACTCGTGGGTGGTCTTTGTAACGTTAAAAACAAAGACGACTGCGTTTCCGGATCCTTCTGTAAGCCAAGAAGGGGTGTTGAATATGAAGGATTTTGTCAATGCCAAGAACATTATGCGGAAAATGACGACGGAACTTGTAGTCCAAAACCACAACAGTCCTCAATTGCTTTGAAATCTGGGGGAAGCGGAAGCGAAGGAATCTTGGATAAGTGGAACGTCTCATCAAACACGGTGTGGGCCATTTTTGACAAGAGTGAAGAATGAAAATATGTGCCATATAATTATTTTGTTTAAGTTTTTTAAAGCATTTACCTCAATGATTAACTTAATATAACGGAAAACCAACATGGTTTACCGTATTTAATAATACGCTTTTTTGTAACATATGTAATTTATTGTCTACGTACAAACGTAGTTTTAACTATGGTCTCTGTTGACTGTTGAAAAAGATCGGATCAATAAAGATCTATATAATTAGCTGAAAAAGCAAACCTTTGTTACACGGAAATGCACTGTATTACTGCGTTGCATTCTGTGCAGAATCAGTGCGCACATTTTTCCCTTGACGAATATGACGATTGATGAGGGATTTTTTTTATAAATGAGGAAATAATATGATATATGGTATGATGAATACCTTACTGTAACAATATCAATCAATCATAATTGGTACTAAAGTACTATCAATAGTTGAAGAGTTCATTTTTTGGCTTTAAGAGGTTAATTTTATTTAATACTCAAGCTTTCCAGGAGAAACCCTCCTCATTATTCAAGAGTGACAAACGCAAAATCGAAAATTCTTACCGTATGCACAAATTTTAATGAATTAATTGGAATTTAAGAATTAGCTAGCTAGTTAGGTAAAGTTAAATGTAATCATAAAGTGTGTGTATCTATCAATAGTATCAATCAAGCAATAAAAAGTAGCACATTTCACCTATGCAGTATTAATGCGTATAGGTATTACCTCATTACTAAAAAATACAACTATTATTGCAAAAATTGCAATTGCACAACAGCTGCGAGTTGACGCCGGCAGCATTTCTTTAACGCTACGTAGTTGCCTGTTTCAGTTGTAGGTTGGGAAAATACGGCACAGTCAGCAGAGTTTTTATCATCCGGTTTCGTTTCCTCAATAAACATTATTGTCGCCCCCAAAAAGCCCCCTCCCACAAGGATTTCCAAGTCCGTAAACGAGTATTTATAATAATTAACGGTAAATGGATATTTGATTAAACTGCTTTCCATTTCATCTGCTGTAAAGTGTACGCTAATTAAGTTAAGTTAAGCTACGCGTTTGACAAGGGAATTTGAATCGGTTTGGCTTGTTTTTTTTGTCAGTTCTGCTCATTGGTAGTAAGCTTTTATTGACGTTCATTCGATCCCAGGCATGGCATCATCCTCAAACTCTGATTTCCAGTGGACGCCTGAACTAATTGCCTTGTTACTGGAGAGCACGATCACGGATGAGGAAGTAGTTGTACGACCCACTAGTGGACCTATTCCCTTGCAACCCTTGAAAATGTTTGCCACATATTTGCTCTTTTGCCACCGTGCATTCAAGGACAACCCTCCAGACAACTGTTCCATCGAGGAGTACGAGAGAAAGTTGCGGGAGCTCCTGCCGGGACCGGAACCGGCCGCAGGCAGTTAAATAAAGTTGCATTAACAAGAGCTGTGTATTATTATTATACATTATCCACACTTCCCTTCGAGATTATTAAAAGTTGATGTTTTGATGTTACAACTAGGTAAATTAAAAAGTCTCTCGACTCTCTTACTCTTGATTTAATGGCAATGCAAAAATAATAAAAGTAGGTGATAGGTAATTATAATCCTAATGTGCCGAGGTCGAGCGAGATAAATGATTGGGTTGGGGTGGGTTGGGTATGGCTACCAGGAGTGTATTTTATTAGAATTAGATTTTATTGTAAACTACTTATTTCCTGTGTTGTAATAAAGAAGTCAAGCGTAGCTTGTCTAATTATTGAATTTTTGTCCAGTTATTTTTTTCCTTTTATACATACGTACAGCTTAGTGTTGATAAAGAAAATGCGTATAGAAATTGAAAATACAGCAAAATGTTGAAAAGCGAGTTTATAAACTATACACTATAAGGAGTGTACATTGGGTGGACTCATTCTTGAATGTAGTTGAAGAGATTAAGGGTTTATTAGTTTATAATTTCAGTGAATAAACTTTTAAACCTGTTGTGACTGCGTGAGTACAAGAATTATGAATCCACTAACTTTCGTTCCTTGGATTTACAAAATTAGCTGTTATCTAAAGCAAACGAATGTCAACGAGTGGAAACTAATACGTCTAGAAAGAAATTTTTATTTGCACCTGATATTCTGATTGTCTGATGTGGTATTAAACTGCTTAATCCACCTCCGAGGTGGAGTAAAGGTTTAAACGCCGGTTAAGTATTGCCCCTATGCAAAATGCATAGCAACTTAAACTTCCCACCACTTCCCGGTTTATCGTCGGGTTAAAATTTATTCTTTTAACTTTTAAACTCGCTTAAACTCTTAAACTAGTTGGAGAATGAGTCCACTCAATGAGTCTACCCATTTGTATTTGTATCTTTCTCGTCAATCATTATACTTTATTTGTTTTTATACAATAATGGTTTATAGGACGGCCAGAATCCCATGCTTAAGAGATTGTAGGTGAAGCTGCGTGCAAAATGCAGATTTTTGTAACACAATTACGGTAATTTATTGTAAGACATGCTACTTCTGGGGGCATTTAGACCTAGAGGAAGAAGATTAGAGGGTGTTGTCGGTCTTCGCAAAGCGCTTGCTCTAGTGTTGCGGGGGGACTTCCGGCGAGAACTAGAAAATTGTTCTTCAAATTCCTCCAATCCGTATCTATTAGCCTTTTGCTTTGGCGATTCTTTACCTTGATCGTGAGTTTCCTCGATTGGTGCGGCTAGTTCAGCAGGAACAACCCCATCGTCACCCTCCTCACCCATCTCATTAACTTCTTCCTCTTCATCCTCCTCCTCATCGCCTTGATCACTGCTCATAGCTGTTGATCGACGAATTTGCTCATGTCCACCACCACTTTGGTGAAAACTCTGGCGAACAATACCTGACTTGCGTTTTTGCCCACGTTGTTTCCCAATTCCAAATCCCAATAACAATGGATCCCCTACGTTTATATCCTCCGGAGATGGATGCGTGGAATCCCTGGATAAAATATTCTGGAGCTGTTTCCCCAAATTAACGATTGATTTGCTGTTACGATGTAGTTGCCTTTGGTCTCCGTCTTCGCTGTATTGGTACGCATCGGTGTCTTCATTCTCCCCTGTTTGATTATTATTATGCTTTCTCTTCTGCTTCTGCGATTGCTGGCTTTGAAACTTTTGCAAGAGACGATTGCGGCTATCAGCCTCCTCAGCGTGTCGACTGGGTTCCCCTGAGGGAAGCAATAATGTTGACACCGAACGTTGCAGGGGATCTATCAACCTATCTTCAACCATTTTATGGTAAACATATTCTCTCATTTCGTCATAATAGTAGGGCTCTTGTTCCATTATCTTAAGGTCTTCGTCTTCCATTGCATCTGCATTATACATTCCTCCAATCATTACGTTGGGATAGTAGGGTCCACCTTGGCTCTCTACTTTCGACTTTGCCAAAACCGACGGTTGAAATGCACTGACATTCTTGTTGTTTGATTTAGCAGCTTGAAGTCGATCTCGTTCCACTTTCATTTCTGTAATCCTTAGGTCCAACTGTTCGATACAGAGTCGAATATTGTTGGGTGTCATTCCACGTCGATTTCCTGTAAAAATATGTTCCGGTCCAATCCGTTTACTTTTCGTGAGTATTCCGTAATATATAGGTTATTATTATTTTGTGCATTATGCCTTACCTAAAAGCCTCATGATTGCTGATCTTTGGCACTTGGCTTGGGTAAATGCGACACCCACCGCGTTTGTAATTTCTTTCAGTCTACTTTTGTTCAGTGCTCTTTGTTTTTCCAAAACCCCGAACAACTCCTGTTTGGCAATGATTGACCGCTGGAGAGCCTGATGAGTCTCCTTTTGCTCTCTCTCACGAGATTCCACCTCAGCGTGTGCCACCTCAATTTTAGATGTTAGGATTTGAATTGCATCTCGAAGTACTTCACACTTTCAAAGAGGGCAAAAATTCATTGAATTTTACATAAGCTCTTAAAATCCCTGAAACATAAGTGTGCGTGTGCAACTAAAGACTGTAAATACCTCACTGTTCAAGTTTGTAATGTACTTAAATTCAATAACGTTATCGCCCTCGAGATCCTTGTAAGCATAAACCAAATCTGATATTGAGTTTGTTTCTGAGTATGCTAAAATTCTCCTGAAGCATTTACGGTAGCGTTGAAGAATCATATCCAGCTCCTTCTCCTTTGCCATTCCTAGCCTCACTTCGTGAGAGATGAAGAAATATTAAAATTAAAAGCTTGAATTGAATGCACATGAACATGATGCATTATGCATTGCATGAGCAGCGTTTGACAACTGCGTTCAATTGTCAAGTGGCCAACTTAATTGGTTTACCAAGAATTCGTACTTTTTCGGTCCTTAGCACCCTCTATTAGCGACCTGGTTCTACATTTAGTTTTAATAAAGTTAAGAATTTTCTTGTCATGATGGAGTGTCCTCTCGAACTCTTGAACTTCCATTCCATGTTGTTTAGCCTCTTTAACTTCGCGTTCCCTTAATGTTTTTACTTTTAGCATAGCATCATCTCTATCCATAAACAAGACAAATTAACCAGATTTTTAATGGACAAGAAAATAAATGGGAAAATTCATGGAATGGAGTGTGAAATGTCAATGTTCAATCAACATTTCCCATCTTCCCTACCTCGCGTCATAAGTGTGAATTGCCAGCTGAACAATTTTTAGCATTTTTGTTTTTGCGTGTGACAACTGTCTCTTCAAACTATTGTGAGTTTTAAAAAATCTTGCCCTTTCCATAAGAAAGTTCATTATGTTGTCCTTAACTTTCTGATTTTCATTGATTTGCACATTAAATTGGCAAGTAAGCTAAAGTTAGTTTATAAAATAACTTAAATCATGAAAACAATAGTTATCATATACCGTACAATAATGTCATATACTTTATTATGTTGGTAACAATACATTATACAGTTTGTCTTCGGCCTTTGTCAGGTCTCTCTCCCGTTGATCTATTGATTTAGATGACCCATGCAAGGCCAGCATTTTAAACTTTTGCTTCACAACCTTGTCCGTGATCTTATCAACATGCCTTTCAATCTCCTGGATTTGCTTTATCTTCTTTCCTAACGCCTCTTGATACAAATCATAAGTCTTCAATGCAGCTTTCATGCTATGAGCTAAGCCATCGGCAATTTTGCGATGAAACCGACTTTTTGCGTTACGAAGTTCGTACTTAAGTTCTTTCTGATCTTTTTCCAGCAATGGTAAAATCCTTTTCGAACGAGTTCGCATCGTTCCCTCTTGCTGAGCGTATTCATGTCGCTTATTTTCCAAAACTCTATACTCTTTGTGAAGCTTGGCAAATTCTACCTTGAGCACTTGGTTGTAGTCTGGCTCGCCCAATTCTGCGACACCCTTCTTATCATTCTCAAGAGCAATGGTTTCGGGTAAGACGGCTACACTCATTTTCGACATTTTATGTCAAATTAGCAAACTAAAAGCTTTGCTTGAAGTTTGTGAAGTGAAGTCTGTTGTATTTTAGCAAGTTAGTTACAAAATTTCCGAAACGTCTAAAATGTCAACAAAAAACTTCAAGTTACAAGCTGCATCCTATTCACAATCGTAACATTTAACTCACATTATTCCCACACACCCAGGGAGCTTCAAATTATTCTATGCACACACCTATGCCAGTAGACTATAATTTTTCGGATGATTTTGCGACAATGTGTTGTATATTGTCTATCATCAAGCATCATGTATCCACGACCACTTTAGCTGGGCATAATGGACATGACATAGGAATTTTGCCGGGGCGGTGGTTGGTGATGTATGGACTGTAGGATTGTTGTACATATTTATATGTAAATGCTAATGATGATGATGCATAGGTAATAATCAAGCGTATTTTTCAACCCGACGTTTAGTGTTGACGAGAGGTTTTGCGACAAATCTAATTGCAAAAGCTCAGAAACTGCTGCGTTGAAACTTTATCGATCTCCTTATACACTCATCGTCTTCTAACACTAACTCTGTGTGAGCGACTTCTCTATTTCATTAGATATCTTCCATTTGTTATTGTGTACAAGTGTACACAAAATATTATAATGATTTTTGAATTGAAGCAGGCCACACCAAATGAACATTCCGTATCTATGTACATCTATCTATCTATGGGAGAGCATGTAAGCTCAGTCATTTGGAACAAGGCAAAAGCGTAGCATGCATATTTAAAACTGAAAGAAATGCACTTGGGCTTGTTTACGTTATGCACATTTTTATTATAAAATTAAGAATCAGCAAGCATCTTCAGTTTCCTACACGTCACGTTTTCATACAAATGCTCAGTAAAATTTGATGCTTTGATTTTTTGCTCGCTCGCAGACCTCTCCCTT
>JAANSN010002508.1:0-23618 GCA_036850665.1 Dicranocentrus wangi
AATCATAAGGAACGATAGGAAGGAGGAAAAGTAGAATTAAACAAAGAATTGAGTCACTAAGAATAGAAACCACTCATTTTCAACCATCTATTCATCACGCCATATCTGGTATATCTGGGTGGAACCAGTAGGAACAGATGAAAGCCGCTCATGTGTTCTCCACTCTACACACCTGACCAAGCGTTGGTATTTATACACGGTACGGTGATAAACGGAATCTTTCAATTTTAATTTTGACGAGTTTTAGTTATACTTTTCATTACTGACGGCTTCAATTCAGGCGAGAACATCTGACTTTATTCAACACAAAATCGGATTTGTGCGCGGCTCCAAGCTTTGAGTTATATTCATACATGATTAGACGTTTGTCTTTCTTTCCTCATATCACAACGTGGGTAGTCAGAGCGTCATGAGGCTGGCCGATATTTTAACGACAGCAAAAAACTGGGTTTTGGAGCTAGTTCAGCATTTGCAAGTTTGGTATGCAATGACTGCGGAAAGTCGAGTGTATAAATAAAATTTTACTTTCATCAAAATTCCATGAGAAATCCGGATTTCCAAAATGTGGATCACAAATTCTAATATGCGTTCTACTTTTCCACTTCCAGTTGAAGCTTTATGATTATGCTGATTAGCTTCTAAACGAAAAGCCGAGAGTTGCTATATTTATCGATTTCGACAAGTTTGTCGGGGCGAAGAGAATCATGAAATAAAGTTGGTTCGATTTGATATGCAACACATGCAACTAATTTGAAACCCCTACTGTCCCAGTCCCAGTCCTACATATTCTGTAGAACCCTGCTAAAATTATTGACTAACGTAGATAAAGCGACACCACTGCTTATTAAATTAGCTTGATTACACAGTTGAACTACGAAACCTGTAGTGTAACTCGAAACTCGAATTACAGTATACGGTTTTAAGCGGTAACGTGTTAGCCATTTATATTAATCCCAGCTACGATCGTAAAAAAGGGCTAACAGGAAAAGTCATACCTGAATTCGATGCTTATCCCTCATAATAACTATCGAATTGTCGTCATACGCTGAACCGTCAGAGAGTGGTCGGGTCTCCTCGTAATTTTGCGCCATATCCTTTTGCTTCTGCCGCATCTGAAAATAAGAAAATATGAAGCATGTTGTCATTTTCAAGTTGACACGTGTGTAAGTGTAGAGACATTTTTATTTAAAAACTTTTCACTTTCTACTTGTGAGAGTGTACCGTTCAAATTTTGTCTATTGACACATGCACTCCCTCCGCTCCGGTCCACTACGCTATAGAATGTATTTTTATGAATATACATTATGCATAACGCCAGAAAATATTAACGTCCGGAATGACCATTATTGCCCCCCACTCTAATGCCAGTTGACATGATCTGTATTTATGGCTTTTATGAAGATACTCATGTAAAACTTTTTATGCGCATTTTTCCACATAAATATGTCAATTCAAATGACAAGGTCTAGGACGATACCATTTTTTCGTGAAATACCGCATACACAGAGGGCAAAACTATTTTGATATGAATTGCTTCCACGGCGGCAGCACGGCCCTCAACGCACGTAAAATGTAAGATGCACACAATCTGCTTTTAGGTTTATTCAGCTTGTTACGGAACGGACTCACACTGATACACATGCATACAGAATATTTTGAATAATATGCTTTACTGAAAGTTTCATAACTTTCAAACCATGCTCCTATCAACTAGAATATCGCAATTCATCAAACTATATAGATGACGTTGAATATAAAAAGAGATTTTATCTTAACCGATAGCTAACCCTCCGTTCCGTCCTCGTCCCTGGTTTTACGTTTTCTTGGGAAATACTTCCATAGCTTATGACTTTATGAGGTCCATACTCCATACCTTAGCAGTAAGGTCATCGTATGCAACATGCAAGTTCGTTGAATTGCATCCCACACGGAATATATCTTATACACATTCCATAAACGTGAATCAATGTTTATAATAATAAACAGTTTGAGTTTTTTGGTCAAGTGTGAAACACGCTGAACGTTTTGACATGCTGAGAATTTTTTGAAGTTACGTAAACCTCAACGTTATGGATTATGGATTCTATTCTATTAGTATATATTATTTATATCTCAGCGATATCAGTACGAAGAAGATGGTCATGATCGCCAAAGCTTACTTCATATTTTCACAAGAATCTGCCCAATTTATCGGCCAATAAGTTAAAACACTAAATAACAGTGAATTAGTCGTGTATCCAAATTCTTTTTTAAACTACAGCCATTTTTCAATATTTAAGCAAGATTCATGATAAATCCATAATAGTTTCCATTTGGTGGAATAAAGTAAGGGAAATTGTCGTGCAATGAATAACTTTCAAATGCCCAATAAAAAGATTTTTATCCTGAAACTGTACGCAGTCAAGGAGTGAGATAATTTAAGAGAAACATCGCGCAGTCAACATTCATCGCGGGGAATCTATCCACCAAAAGGAAAAATGAAATGAAGGAGTTTCACAAAAATGGGAGTTCAATAACAGCACACACAAAAACTCGAACTATGAGCACCCGCAACTAAATATGATCAAGAGTACGTAAAATATTGCAAATAAAAAGATAAGAGGGATAGCCTACAAATATGGAATTGAGTAAAGAAATCTAAAAGTGCTGGTACTTTTGGGAAGAAGAAAAAAGCGAAAATTCATCCCATAAAAACCCAGTGTGCGATTGTTACAATATAGTTTCGTCGAGCATTTCCCCGCATGTTTTCACCACAACCACTTGCACACAAGGCGAGCCCAGCATGTGCTGCGTAGAGCACATGAAAATCTCCTTGTGTGAAAGTCGCTTTTATGTGATACCTAATAACATTTCCGGCTTCCTTTCATACAAACCTAAAACCCATTTTTGTCACCGAATTTATATTGTTCCATTTTTTCGCAAAGGAATAACTACTCCCGACAACCTGAATAGTGAAAGTGTTCAAAAACACGATGAAGGGGAAAAGACACTAAGCCATTATACTCCATTCTTTTGCTTCCTTTTCCTTTTTTGGTTTTTATTTCCCCAGGATTTTTGTAAAAGTAGTAACTTCTTCCTACCAATTTCTACTTTTCTACAAATTGCAACATCTTATGAAACCAGTAAAAAAAGTGGCTTCAGCTACAAAACAGCTTTAGCTACATTATGGTTTGTGAACAGAGAAGGTGGCTGTGCGTCGACTGGATGGCAATTGGTTAAAAAAGCAATTTTCAGTAGTATTTTTATTCTTCGGACTGAGACTCCTTTCAACTTCATCATTGCTTCGAGTAGGACACAAAGAGGAGTCCGTATTCAGCACCTTCTGCCGTTGAAAGCTTTTAGCTATCACACTTGGCCACCACTCCACCACTTGCCGTTGTACCTGTATCTCAGAATTATTCTGGAAACGTGTGTGTAGGCGAAAATGGACAATGAAATGAAATTCTACAATTCATTTTATATGTTTATAGTCCCCCTCGAACCGGTTTAAATACATATATAACTGTACTGTACCTATATATTTATGTATGGATACAAAAGAAACTCGTATCTGGAATTGGAATCCAGAATCCATGTGCGTAGCTATTTATAACAACCAAGAACAAGTTGTTGTTGTAACCGTGCAATAAAAGCATGAAATCCTGTTACGCATCATGTGGTGCTGCGCTATTTACTTCTACATATTTCCTTTGTTACCCAAACCAGCTGGATCAACTTGATCAGCTGATACTACAAGTGATCTTAAACAAGAGTCTCGCATAAAAGAACTTGGAGGTCCAGACACTCTGGAATGGGATTTGGTTTACCGTTGTGTACCTATCTATCTAGTATCTAGCACCTACCTAAATTATTCTGCTCAAGCCCAACTACTTTCTGAGTGCATACAAAGAACTAAACGATGATGTGTGGTGACCAACAAGAACAGAGAGTTTAACGTCATCATGAACGTAATTAACAAAGTTGTGATGCTTTAGGTGTAACGTAACGTGGTCCTAAGAGCTAATATTACGATTAGATGGAATCTGAGCACAGATTGGAACAATTGGCTATTACTATTATCATTAGGATTACGTATCTCGCATTTCTAATCTGCAGCTCAAAATGAGCCGTTCGTGCGGACAATATTATTTCGATTCGAAAAAATGAGAAAACGGTTATAATACTTAAAGTAGTCATGCTGCATGTTATTAGAAATACATGTCTACTTAAATGTTAGGTTGTTAGATCTTACATAATGTATATAGATAGTAAATGTATAGTAGTAACATACCTCATACGGCACTATAAGAGGATAATGAAGGAACGACATTTTCAAAGTTTTTTTTTGCAGCAACAAGCTTGAACTAGCAAACTGCCTCGTTGTTTGATTCAATAAAACTGTAAAAATGCGGTCGTGCAATATCTTGTATTATACGGACAAACTTCTCAAAGCGAATTCCGTCCGAAATTGACAAAGAAGGAGGCAAAGGAAAAACTTGACAAAATGCTAGTTTCCTTCTGTTTCTTGGAGAATAACAAGTAACAAAGTATAGTTTTGATTGAACCCTCAGGTATACTGCAAATTCATAAAGTTGGATGCACCATTCAAAACACAAACTCTATTCTTATTCTTACAAGACGCAAACGCAACAACTGCAATATGTTATACCCGGAAAAGTATAATTCAATATTTGCCACCCAGTTCGAAAAGTGACTCAAAAAAGTTCAACGTGATTTTCCAAGAAAGAATCCCCAGACTTATACCGTGTTTCACTTCTCACAGAGATTGCAACTCTTCAAACACTCTTGCCAAAAATGTAATATGTGTGCACCTGCTCCAAGGCATGTATTTCTATACAGGTGAGTAAACCACACCGGCACACATGGCCAGCACGAGAGCGGATTGCGACTGCTATAACTGGGCTCTCAACACAAGAATATTATTTCTTATTTCACTGTTTTTCTTGCAACTCCTTATTCGAAGAAATGCTTTGTATTCCAATCCAAATGATTGATTGCGTTGATTGAATACAAGAAGCCACTTGTACTGCCGCACTAAAAACAACAAAACTCCACCAAACCAACTCTGTCAGTTTATAATAAAAACACAAGACGGTTCATTCCATTTTAGCCGTAATACAAATACACATATACTTATATGCACCCAGCTTGAATGAAGTATAACAGCTGCACTAGCCAGCCTCACTCACCACTCAACATGATCAGATATGCATGTAAAACTTGCAAAGTAGCTATGTATGTAATGTCTTCAAGGACATCATAATGACGATAACGAAGGCACGACAACGATAAAAGAAACTTTGAGACTAGGAACCGCACGATATTGGCTTGTCATTGTGCACAAGTTCAATACAAAACATGAAATGCAGCGTTGCCCGTGTCTAGGAAGTGTAGTAGGAAGCAAAGTATTTTCAGCATTGAGAAACCTTTTAATGACCAGTTAAAACTAGCTGAGTAAGTAAAAAAAAAAGTTTTTAGTTTTGGGACCCCAGCACAAAGCCTTTCTGCCCTTTTATGCATAAAGGTATGGGTCTGGTCGAGGGTCCATCGGTTAACAGCTTATTATGTATGCATGTTATAAACAATCTTGGGAACAGTATGAGGCTACTGATGATGTGTATCATTACGACAAAAAGGGTCAAATTTCCTCATCCAGTTTATTCTGCCAAAGGTATGACTTTACTACGGGTTTACGCTATGACGTCTTTGGGTCCTGCCGGAATTCCTTCACTAACCTGCTGCACTTCTCGTTCACGTGATAGACCTTTTTCACACAACCCATACGGTAATAATATGTGCAATACTGATTGTCAGCGGTTGCACGTTATAATAACAATAGGAAGATGAACCATAAAAATGACAGGGATTGCTGGAATGAATTTGACTTCCACTCGGAACAACTCACAGTCAGCACTATAATTTGTCATAAAATAATTCTCTTGATTGAAATGTTAATTAAGTAGTCGGACTACAGAGCAACAAGTAGCCTTGTACTTTACAGTTTTCATTAGCCGTAATATAATTGTATAGCCACCATTACACAGTTTATTGTCTTCAAAATAAAAATTCAATGGCCTTTTCGCTGTTTTTTTCTTCTTCTGACGGTGGCAGCTTTACAGGATCAGTTCCCATTTAAGCAGAAGATAAAAAGTTCAAGAGTCTTTGTAGATTTAGCAGCAACGTTTGACGGATGCGGATGCAATTTCAGGAAAAGCTTCCTGCTTAAATGAACCTCAATGATCGCTCACTCAATCTCAAGTTTTGGCACACCAAAAGAGAGCTCGCAAGATGACAGTGGAAATGTAACACCCAATCCTACTAGTATTACACATTTAAATAGTACAGTACACATGAGAGGCAATCTCGCGTTACATGCAGGGATAGATAAGGATATGTGTGATTTGGATGTTGCGAAAAACAGGACTAATTTTTCTGCATGTGCACGCAACACTACAAAACCAGACAATGTACATTAATCCATAAATCCTCATACCAAATCCCCTAGTATGTATTACATGTGACAATTGACAATATATAATGTTCATGTTTGCACAAAGAGTCCAACACAAAACTACAAATTGCTCTAAAGTGTATAGGTATACTGTGCAGTCGAGAGTATCATTTTTTGTATCCTTCTTCTAATGCAATTATTTTTTACCATTTGCCAGGATTTACTAACATTTAGGTACGGAGACTGACATGAATATATGTCAAAATTGGGCAAGTACATGTTTAAATGTGTTTCCCAGAGATTCACGATTATTATCATAACGAAGAGTGCTTCCAGTTAAGAGAACTTGTAGTCTATATGAAAAGCACGCAAGACCACGTCGCCTTCAGACGATGTTGTACACGTATTTACTCTTCTGATGACAATCGTCAATGTAAACAGAAAAAGAAGATTGCAGTCATAACCATAAGCCGTTCTTCAGTTCGATCTGCGCCACAAGGAGCCACCGTTAGCTAAGCCGACACTAAACTAGAAAACAGTAAACCAATGTTATGTCCGATACTGTAAGAACAAGAGTTTGCTATGTTACAAATACGTATTATATACGAATGCGATTCCAACGGCTGAGTATCAGAGCGGTATAATACAGGCTAGTAATGCCATTTCCACGTCCTCGTTGTCATCGTCCTCATCATAATAATGCCACCACGAAGTCTACTTATGGGACCTAGAAAAAGTCCAATGGATGCCAAAGGACTATAACGTCGGGAAAGAGACTATACATGCCAGGATAAAAGGCCAATAATGGTGAAGGAGTAGGTGCGACGGTTTATTTTTGAATGGATGCAATTTTACTTTTAGCTCCGTATTTTTTCGCAAGTTAGTTGGCCTCTTGGTAGAATCCACAAGATTATTCTTGAGGAAAAGTTGCGTCGCTAGTGTCAATATAAGTGAGATCCTATCCGGAGAACAACAGCAATGACAATATCCCTTGATTGTCACGGCTTTTGGCTGGGTGCCTAGTGGCAAATAAGTAAGTATTCTTCACTAGGGAATTTGGGAATAACTTCCAAACCTTCTGACAAAGTGGAATTCTCAAGTGTTGGTAACGGTTGGAAGATGTTTAGCTTATTTGAGGGGGTATAAGGATAGATATGTATAGACTACGCGGGCGCCTAAGTGAGTTAAAATGAGGTAGAAAAATATCTTGAATTGGATGTTAGTCCCACATTAACTAGATTACAAAAGTAGGCTTCTTCTGTTTTGGCAGGAAGGAAGGGAAAGATCGCAAGTCGGAAAATCATCATGTTTGCAGGTAAGAACGAACGGGCTGATTCAAATTTGCAATGAAAAACTTGTATACAAGTAATCCAAGTTTCAAGCGGCCTAGCTAGCTAAACCTACGAGCTTAGTACATTGGGGTTTATAACGCTTATTCCAGAATAATATTTAGAAAAGCCAAAGTGGAAATTTGGTTACTGCCAAATCAAACACAAGCTGACAGTGCGGCAAATAAAGTTTCTATTTTCGAATTTGAACGTGACATTTGTTTACATTGGATACAATGTGAATTGCTAATTACGAGTTGAAACTCCAGAGAAAATGTACAACTCACTGATTGGTAATTACAGCTAATTTACAGTTTTCGCGTAGACAAGAGCCTGTAAAAAAGCACAGCAATAAATACAGAAAGAGCCATTCTCCGAATGAGTTCCAACTCCAGCTTCCAATTCGACCGTTCCGAAAGTAAAAAGTATAATTCTACTTCAAGGTTCCTTTTCTTTCAACACATGTATGTTCATGCATTGTAGTTTGCATCGTGGCTTGGAATTGGGAAAGGAATCTGTTTGCAGTGTGCACTGAGGTGTAAACATGAATATCTGACAATGAGTCACCAGCACCCATCTCTGGCACAGTTGAACATCGATATGAGCACGTTCGCATAATGATGATCGTGATCATCTTCCAGTGCTATGGTATGGTCCAGTAACCCTGCTTTGCGTAAAAGTTGAGTGCTGGGTGGTTAGCGATGATGATAAACAACTACACAAACAAATCGAGATGAGAGATGTTTGCATTAAGTCAGTAAAACGGAATGCTACACCACGTAGCCAATTTAGCTTTTCCCGAGCGCACATTTTCATTTGCATACGGACTCCTTCAACCATGCAACTTATCGGCATATTCTAATGTATCACTGAGCGGAGCGCCAACTATATAAAAAACAGTCAGGGATGATACATCATGTTGCCGTTAAGTGAGAGCGTCTTTCAGCAGTGTTACAGTTGCTGATGTGTAGCTCAACTACGTTCTACGTAACTCGCTCCTGCTCGAAATTCAACCTTGAAAAGGGGAGACAACTCGCATCCAAATGTTACCACAAAAAAGGAGTAAATCCATTCACACAAAGTAAACGTGAAATTCCTAAATATATCAAACTTGACTTTGACTATTAATTACGATACATATCTTATGGTGATGTTTAGCCTCCACCAGCATAGCATTTTAGATTTGTGCAGTTGCTACTTTCATCTCACGTCAAGCAAAGTAATGGATGGACAGGGACATAAAAGTGGGTATATAATGAGAGTAGAGCATGCTTGAATGAAACGCACGGATCATAATGACAGGTTCATTTTGAATTCAAACTGCATGTAGAATGAGAAGCACGCTTGGCTCGAATCCGCTCATCAACCTCAACTCCCAGCGTATTACTTTGTATTTGTTGCATACCCCCTTTCCCCTGCCTGCCTGTATCCCAGTTTTGGAGATGGGAAAAGTTAAAATGGGTAAACACGAACAAAGCATTACCCCAATAAAGTCCGGAGTGTCACCCATATTAAATCTCATCTTCATCTCTACATTTCATCTGGCCTACTTTTACTTTTGTCGTTTTATGTTGATAATGCCGTTATTTGTTGTGACATTTGCTGTAATGATATGCCACTACGAAACTACGAGGGAAGGATACCAAAACCATCCACAAGTCAGTCATGCAGGGCATCCTAGTGCACTCATAAAAAGGTTATTTCAAAAACTCCTTTAACTAGTTGCAACTTTGTCTCTCCACAAAACTTGCAACCGGAGAGGATTGCGTGTCACGAGAAATTATTCAATACTCCGAGGGGAAAAGTGGATGTGATGTATTCTACTTTTTGTTTCGCCAAAGTAATGCAACTTCCTGGAAATCTAAACTTGTAATTCATTCCTTGGCTCTGACGATAAGATGTTCCCTTCGGTGGAGGCTAACCTAAAGCATTTTGAGAACAAAAAACAGCGAGAACCTATAAACCGTTGTCGTTCCATTATACCGATAAAATTTCCACTGACGATTCCCCAGATGAAAATATTTTTCCTGATCATAATTGCTCTTACTCCCGTTTGCATAATGCAACGCAGAGTATTTCCATTGTGTTGCGGGTAGAGGAAGACTGGAAGTTCGTCGGGCTCATGCTTTGTGTTTACCCGGAGCAGGGTAAAAATGACGCGGTGATAGTTAAGCATTTAATACCAGCTCCCAATGGGTATGAAAACACCAAAAGCAAAAGGCAAATATCAACGACATGCCCTACCACGAAAAGAACAACTGCGGGGAGCACACACAACACTACGAGTTTATATCAATGAAATCCCCTTTGTGAAATGGTTTTCATCAAGATCAAACCACAAATGGGACGATATGATAACCATGAACGGTTTCCACAAAATTGGCTCAACTCACAAAAAAAACTTGGAAATTGCTTATGCACACAAAATCAACCAAATGAAAGCATAATCTCTGGTTAACCACACCACAATCAAACTACACATGGGTACCCGGAAACGATGTGTGTGTGTACCAGTGTAAATTATGTAAATGTCATATGAAAATATGTGCATATAATGCCATGCCCCACCAGTATATACCCTTCCCGCATCAGCCACTATTTAATCTCGTCAGTTTCGAAAAGTTTTGTATTAAACGCTATCACGACGACTCGTAAGACCTATATAACACTGGTCGACAACGAAATATACTCGGAAAGTTACTCAAAAACAAGGTATATTTTCTGGTTGAGTAGGAAGTTTGAAAAGTACAACTATTTTCAGTTTTGATGCAAGTTTAGGACAATCTCCGCAGCTAAAAATAATTCCAGTCCCCTATGGAAAACTTTTAGTAAATATTAAGAGACGAAGAGTTTAATGATCCCCGTAAAAGGAATGGACGGCAGCAGTGGAAATGGAATGGAATGTGGAAGAGCGAGAGCGTACATAGTTTTAACTAAAATCTGGAAAAATGACCTGGTTAGTTGTTTTACGGAATACACTCCGTGTTTTTGTGGATAAACACAAGACACGCTCACGATTTTCTACACGTTGCTCTACTCGCAGATTTGTTGTCTTAAAAAGGTACCCAAGGGTCACTTAAAAACTCTTTTTGGAACATTCTCCACTTAACTCTCAAACCGGAGACGCACAGCACGTCGGACCATTTTGAGATACCTACCTACACACAGTTCATGAACTTTAGAAACTCCAGGAGCCAAGGGTCACGTGGGAATCGACTAACCACGTATTTTTAATTCAAAATAATTCTGCAGTTTGCATATATGTAAGCACTAGCTGAGAGGGGGAATTCCTTGAAATATTATCAACTTTTGTAGTTAGGCTGCAGACAGAAGACAATGTTATTTTATGACTGGATTTTCCATTCTTTTGCCTGACGCGACGCATGATGTAATGACAATGACAACTCTGGAGGCCTTCCCATTCTGAAATGTAACTCCTCCGCAGGATACATCGTACATCTACATTTCAAAAGCAGTAAAAAATAACAAGGGAAAGACAGACAGATAAGTGCAATGACAGCGTTACATGGCGTAAAAAGATTTCCAAGTAAATGCTTCCATTTTTTCTCCGTCTCCGTCTGTACTGCTCACAGACCGGAAAAGCAACCCACACGTTGAGCATGATGTTATTTCCGTTCCTCTTCTTTTACCGTCCTTCTAATCTAGTTTATAGCCGCCTTCGAGCAAATTGGTGGAACTACCGCAGCGCTTAACTGATTTTTTTTTGCAGAACCCAGCCGTACATCCTGATTTTCTTAAGAATACAGTATAAATAAAAACTTAAGAATAATTTCTTCTGCAAGAGACTTGGATACATGTGGCTATGGGTGAATGAATACTTCCATAGTTTGCTTGTCGACCTTTTAAGCCAATGTCGACGCTTTTAATATCGCGTAATAAGAAGTACATATATATTCTGACACGTGTTGTGCAAAGTTGATTACTCGTTGCATGTGCCGAGGCTGCACTTTCAAGGATACACTAACATTTAATCTATAGGCTAAGTGCACAGAGCCAATAAGCTTTGTCGTTATTGGTCATCCCAGCGCATGTTGCTAATTAAAATAGTTATATCTGTGAAATCCTAATCCTAGGAAGTGTTCATCACAGCCTTTTTACTTTGATACTGCATTGCAACATTTGCCCGATAAATCGCTTTTTTCTCTCAAGTGAACAACGAACAAAACCACGCAGAGCTATTTTCATTTCCGACTCTAACACTTTCAGGGCTACATAAAAACCAGAAGTGTTCATCACAGCCTTTTTACTTTGATACTGCATTGCAACATTTGCCCGGTAAATCGCTTTTTTCTCTCAAGTGAACAATGAACAAAACCACGCAGAGCTATTTTCATTTCCGACTCTAACACTTTCAGGGCTACATAAAAACCGCAGTAAAGTCACACAATTTATCTTAATTACCTTCTTTTAATTCATTGTACTTTAGTGAACTCTCGGTTCCCAAAAATTTATTATTCTAAACTACTCAATCCCGTTTAAAAGTTTATGGAGTTTTCAATCTCGAAATTGTACAATAGTCCTACGCACAATACTTTTAGAAAAAAGTTATTTAAGGACGGTAAACGTTCGCCGCAAGGAGGAAAGATAGACGTTACGTGTTCTGTTAATTCGTTATACGAAAAAACTTCACATCCCCCATAACCTTCGTGCATTGACTCTTTAGTCATGGGTTGTGAAGTACACCACAGCAGAAATGTATGATACAATTGGGACAATGCATTTAGAGTCGAAAAGCTGTTTCTTTTTCCCAAAGATTCATTTCCTCTTTTTTTCTTGCACATTACACAATGCATATCGTACAATAAACCATGGAACGTTAGCACTCTGAGAATAAATTAAATGACTCAGAAAACGACTTTATGGAAAAATACAATATAGAGAAATTTCATCTCTAAATTATCCCATCTCATTCCATCCTGTCGTCCATTACACAATAGGAAGGCACAAAAACTAGCTGAAAGTAGTAATATTAGAGGGGGTATACGAGAAAGGCGAACGCAACACAATAAAATGTTTCCATTTTCTTTTTTAACTATATTTTCCTCTCTTCCCATTACAAGTAAGACAGCTTAAAGTAAACTATGGATGATGATATGATGCCCACTGCTTGTGTCTGAGACAATATATCTTGCAAGTAAGAGGGCAATACTTTCATGAACCTATAGCTATGGGATAGCATCATAATAGCTCTTCAATTTCCAAACTTGGCCAAACTAACTTAAGCACACAAATACATCCTTATTTTGTGTAATACCTTAAGGGACTTTTTAGCTAAGTAGTTTTCCCCCAAAAAAGTAACATGCTGTGTGATTCTCAGCTGAAAACTGAAAAAAGTAGTAGAATAATAATATCGTCCATCCAAGTAATAGTCATTCATGGTCATGACTTTTTAATGGAGACCATTGAGATTCCCATTGCTAAGACCATTACAGACAAAAGAAAATAGTAGTCGCGTTATTATTTGATATCATATATATACAAGAAAATGCACTATTTCGACTCTTCCAGTTTTTCCCTGTAAAGGAAAACAAACTGTGTGGGGTCTTCGCATACATACGTACATCCAGTCCACTTGTGAAAACTTTCCTTTGCGGCTAAGCCAAAAAAAATAATAACCTTGTCCAACTATGTAAGGAACGTGAGCTGCTAGTACGGACCGCACAATTTTTTCTTCTCGAAAGTAAAGCTAAAGCCCTTCATCTACTAATACTGCTGAGAAGAATGAGAGGGAATGAGAAAGAGCTGCAGAATTGCCAGTTAGTTTGGTACTTAAAGAAGGCTACTTATATACTTTATGGATGCATTACACTCACCACGCCCATGATTATAGGGTTCAGCTAAATCCTAATTTTTCTCAACTTATTTATCTTGCCTGTGTGTGTCCCACTCCTGCCAACTGCTGTGCTTAGCCTCCCCCTGGTACTCAACGTAACAAGTGACAAAAACTGAAATAATAATAATAACACTCCTGGAGTAGTTGGACGCGACGGCTGCAATACAATCAAACTGCGGAAGAATTATCTGATAAGTGGGTGAGCAAACGGAGGGATGCGGATGCAAACACGGGATGTTTATTGAAAGGGACAAGTTAACTAGAAAGTGCTTGGACGGAGAAAAGATTTTAGATGATTTTCCCTATTTCTTCGTTCTTATTCTCCGAGAAAAAGTCTCCCCGAAATTGTGTCAATATTGGCAAGCGGTGGCATACCCTTTGGGTTAAAGTGGAGGAAAAGCGGATACTGGATGTAATACCGAGCATAAAAATTTTCCTCGAATGGGAAACATATCAAACAGAATAGGGAAAAGTTTGGATCATTTACCATATTTACTATTCCACTTTTTTCTATTTTAGCATTCAGTTGAGCTGATGCCTTGATGGGATGCCATGTTAGTAAGATCCGTATACTTTTTAAGTGACTACCATCATGTACCAGCCTCCTCTCATCCAAATCATCATACTTTTTAGTAGGCGAAACCACTGTATTCTTTTAGGAACAAAACTGTCACTTTTAGTTTCACTTGGGGAAAAAGTACTTTTAGTTTTTTATTTGAGTTTTATGTGAGTATTTACTCTGCTCACCAGTTTACTCCCTTACACGCTACTTTTCTTATATAAAAGTTTTTTTTTGAATTTGAATTGACGGGATTCATAAAAACGTACGATGGGACAAGCAAGCAAACAACGCTTTCCCCCCACTGATGGTGTGCATTGCGCTCCACTCGTACTCCGCGTCAGTTCTTCCTTTTTAACAAGAAGTAAAATTCTTTGCCTTGATTTCCCTAATTTTTAGCATTCAGTCGTTGCTCCTTGTGACACATAATATGTGTGTATTTTCTTCGACAAGGAGAACATGAAAGAAACAGCTAGTTCTGGATATACTTGTAATGACGGTACATGTGTAACGCAAAGTGGGGGACTAGCTTGTTCGGTACACTACTCGTAGAACAGAAGGACATCCACAAGTTCGACAAGGATAACCAATATAAGAGTGGAAGTTCAAAAGGGAAATAAATCCCTTGCTTTCTGGAAACGCACATATAGATGAAAAGATATACAGGGATCGCACCTTTTCCTTTTACTTAACAATTCCATTGGAAAACTCAAAGTCGACTTGTACATTTTCATGAATTTATCCCAGCGCCGGAGCAGGGCGGGCACGGACTTTCCTTCATTTTCTTATTCCTTGCATTTCCCAATTTCCAGCCCCACTTTAATATCAACTTGTACGCTCGGCCTGATTCGTATTTGGTGGTCTATGTATATATAGGTAATAAAAGTTTGTGATTGTTAGGCTGGAACACATACGGGCTCGAATTAGGAACAAACGAATGAAAAAGTATAGACATTCAGTGAGTCGTGGTGCGAGAGAGTGAGGCTTCAGGCTGCATGCAAATTATATAATTAGCCATCCCGTTACCCTCTTTCTCTTCCATTCCATCCGGAGAGATTGACTTTATTAATTAAGGGGCAAAAGGAAGAGGGACTGGAGGCGAGGAGGACTACGCGTACAATTTCACTTCAATGATATAGCTTTGTATTATATGGCCTGTTAGCTATGAATTCTCTTTATTTCATTTGAAATGGTAAATCAATGATATTTAAGCGATGAAATGAGGGATTTTGAGTGTAGTTTTCCTCAGATGAGATGAGTACAACTCTCAGAGCCACACACCCTCCAGGCGAGTAGACAGACATGAAAGTCAATTCAGCCAGTCATCCAAAATACTCGACTTCCTTATTTCCATTTCATCTTCTTGCTACCAAAACTACACCGCATCTCGCCAACCACCATCTCCATCATCACGGGGAAGGGAGTAGGGAGGTGGTCTTTATTAGGAAATTTTAGTTCACACTTCCTCAAATGTAAAAGAAATAAATAGTTAGCCAAAGGCAACAAATAATAAAATCGAAACCTTTTCATTTGCCTGGCTGCTCGTAGTATCCTAGGCTGTAGCGGGGGATATTGAATGACGAATGATGTAGTGCAAATAAACTTCTAATTAATACGCATTGATATGCATATATGCAATTTCAAGCTAATTTGGATTCATCAGCAGATATAGGGATGTTTGTTAACAGGATAGAGGTGTGGCTAGGAAATGAATTCAGCCACAACGAGGAACAAAACTGATCATGAAGTAAATTATGATGAGTAAATTATTTGGAGTAATTTTCAATTTCACGCAGTCTTGTAACAACATATTACTTTGCCCAAATTATCCCGACGCATTTGCCTCCACAAGACCAAATCAATGCCAAAAGCACAAGACTCAAAATCGGAATAGGGATAAACACAACAGTAAATAATCTCACTCAAATCTCAACAAAATACACTTACTTTCATTTGCACTTTCCGATGGGTAGACGGTCTTCGCATGATGTTCATCCATACTAAAGACATGTTGTTGCAGGTTTTAGCGCAAAACAGAGTACTAGTGGGAAAATGTCAGAGCACAGTCGACTGCTTTACATTTACGTCATGATATACAGTTCTATAAAATTGTGTGAGATCCTCGTAAAACGTCAGGTAGAATTAGAATTAATTGATCTCACGCTTTTATTACTGGAGAAGCAGTGCGTCCCAAGGCTAGAACGCCCTTAATCAAACCCACTAGCGACTACCACAGCTATTTCGCTAAACTTGAGCGTTGCAGAGCTGGGACGGTAAGTTATCCTTGCTCTGCCACAAAAACGAAATAACTTCAAGAAAAAGAGACAAACAGGAACAGTAAAGTATTCACAAATATGCTCATTTTACGAGGTGGGAACACTAGGAACACCGCAACGATTCTCTCACAATACAATATTCTTCATGGTAAATTAGGTGAAGACACGATAGTAGGGACAAAATTCTCATGAACGAAGAGTGAAATTTACACTACAAAATACTGCAACATAGATACATCCGCGATACATCAAACTCTGTATATATTCAAATACATATTCAAAAACTATATTACTTGTCCCGTCAGTAATAAAACTTCAAGAATCGTACACAGTAATCAAGGAATGAAGAAAGACGAGTGAAATGAGGATTACTCAGAGGAGCGTCAACTTAAAATGTTTTCCTTCCTGTTGCTTACTCCACACTATTGTATTCGTATTTGTATGCACATACTTCCTACTCGACATTCTTAGTTGGCTTTTCCGTCTCCTTAAGCATTTCCCTGAGTGATTTATTGACTTGAAGGAAAAGTGACATGGGGAGAAACGAATCAGACAGTTAAATACAGGAACGCAAAGGAGTATAAAGAAGAGGCGTCAGCAAATGAACTGGTTTAAGGAAAAGCGCGACGTTTATGTTTCTCTTTTAGTCTCGCGTTCTCACAGGTCTCGTCAATATCATTAGGTGATAAATCTTAAGAATGAACTAATGAAGTTAGTGCCACTTTTACCTTCTCACACACTCTGTTCTGCATGGATGAGAAAGGATAACACTGTAATGGATATACGTTTGGGGAAGGTAAGTGAGAAGTAATAAGAGTTGATGTGAAGCTCGTGCAAGAGAAGCCAATGGCGAAGAAAAAAACAAGAAGAGGAGAGAACTCAAGATAAAATCCTCATTAGCAGCATAAATAATTGGAGAAATTAACTCCGACTTCTGACACAGATTTGAGTTAAGTAGTAGTACACTGGAAGACAAGGTGTACGAGCTGGCTGTCGGTGGCTTGTAATGCCTTGTAAGCTACCCGAATTACTTGCCAGTCTCCAGGGGGTAAATGAAGAATAAAGTAATTTTCTCGGGTAAAATGTCTATTTGCAAACTCCAATCCTACAACTTGCTTCAAGATATGAAAATTGTATTTCTGGCGCGTGTGAAACCCCTCAACCAGCTCTGATTAGTCTTTTTGTACTTTGCACTTTTTACGTCCAACTGACATGCGTTTATAAACCACATTTAATATTAGCCAACGAACTCCTTTGTCCTCTACGCAAATGAGCAGTATGAAAATTTTCAGCAGAAGATACTTCTCAGATGTCCACACTGATACTGAAAGTCTGGGCGCAATCCGAGTTTCTCGTTTGGAGTTGCAGATACAAAAAAAACGAGTTTATACCTATGTATATGTATATAACGAGGAGGTTTACAGGCTTAAAAAATTAAGTGTACACTTACTAAACCAACGGGGATGAATGCTACATCATTTTTCTTTTTGTCACATAACTAAACATGTTAAGAAGAAAATAAAAACTAACGATGTGCTTTGCTTGATGAGTAGATATCTAGTATATCCCATTCGTCCTGGCTCACTATAGGCTTTCCGGGGTACACTCTTTTTAAAAGGGGGTGCAGTAGCAGAAAGGTGCAAAATTACAGACTGATGATCTTCGCTTGGTGCTACTATTTTTCTCAACTCGCAGCTGCTTCTCCTCTCCTGCCAGAAGAAATCACTGTCTTGAGCTGAATCATCCGCCGAGCTTGTATAAACTATGGTTGAAGTTTAAGGATGGACATAATACTTATGTAACACGGGCACAAATGCGCCCAGATTCTTTTTTGAAACCACACCATGCCGTCTCGAGGAAAGTATCTAATGTCCTGTTTAAAAACCCTTTTTCAGATCCATAAAATAGATATAATATGCCAACTCTATCCTTCGTCAACTATATCAAAAACTACATCTTGGAGCTAGCATAATAGTATAATCACGACCATTTCGCGGTGACATGTTTACTGTCATCGTATACTTGTCGTGCTCGATGAATCATACCCGGATTTCGACTCTTCTCTGTATAATATTTCAGTATTTACACATATACACCTGTGTACTAATAAATGTACGGAGCGGAATATTAAAAGAGGATCATGACTGCCATAAACCACGACGGTGGATGATTGCCCTCAGAAAGAACGTAAAAAAGAGGGATGCTTTATGTGAAAGTGGGTGCCGAATGTGACACTGAAATCGCGGCTTTTTCCTCGTTCCTCACATTTGATTCCAACAAGCCATATAAATCTTGGTGATACAAGGTTTAAACCTATCTCAAATCTCAAGGGAATTTGCACATGTGCAAATGCAAATATAAAAATGAATTATATAATATCCTGGTATTTTGCATCTTCCATATTTTTTGCATTTAAAATCCACATCTCCGTGCACCATACGCGTGTTTACACTTAATCATTTTAATGTTGGGTAAAAAACGAGCGCTCAGTCGGGTTATCACGATATAACTTTGGATGATAGCAAGGATAAAAACAAAGTTATTTTGCTATACAAAATACAAAGCCGACCTTTCTCAACAAAGAGGGAAACATAAGGACTTTTTTCAAATGTTACAACGTATAAACTCATATTCAGATCCAGAGATACACATTTTTTGGCAAAAGGACAGCTTAGTCATCCGCTTGGTGCCATTTTGAACTGTCCATCTTTTCCTCCTTGCTTCTACGTCAGATCAACACAAAGTGAAATACACAGAAACGCAATCTTCCTCGCCGCATATAAATTGCACTGGTACAAAAAATGTATACGAAGGGTAATACACGTGTGGGACATAAGTGCTCACAATAATAAGTTAACATAATCATCTCCATTTCTCACTAGAACAAGATTAAGATGTCTAAAAGTGGATCAATGCGCATGAAAAACTGGTGAACCAGCCAGCCAGTTAAAATTATCTACCTACCGTAAAGCCCTTTTCCTCCATGATACGATCTTATTACATTAATACGTATACCTACATATTGAAAAAGTAGTCCGTATGCTGTCCATATGACAAGTTAGTTGCAACGAAGAACATTATTTGCACCACTAATACCGCAGCTAATCTTTTGAATGTCGCAAGCAATGATTAAGAGGAAAAGTTTTGATGAGGAGAGGATAATAGCCCACATATTACTAGTCTATCCTCTGCGAATCGGATATAATACGGCTTACACACACGTATTTAGTCTGCATTGCATACACTTTCACCTTCGAAAGTGTACATGGGAATCCACAAATGGGGAGTGGTATTATCATTACTACCAGGAATCCCCGTATAACTTTTGGCACAGTAACGATCTATATATAGGTATGGACTTTTATAACTGTGCGCATATTTAGGTACTTTACCTGGATATGCTGCCGTTTTAGTAACCGCACAAACTAGACACATTCTATAATGTTCCCAGTAAAGTGGAAGATAATACTTCATCATGATAAAGTAAATATAGCCATACGAAACGGAAACGAAAATAGCAGTGAAGGACAGAGGGAAAGAGGTGAAGAGTAGAACATTTCCCTTTGTTGCCTCCAGTTAGCTTTGCATAATAAACCTCATTTCACATTCTATAACCCTCAACCACCAATCCATTACTTATCCGAGAATGAGTAGAAGCCAGCATATTGGCTCATTAGGACATATGTAAAGGAGTTAATGTGCGTGTGGAATGGAGGACAAAAAGCAGCTAAACTGAAGAAATATGATCGAGGTCCAATGAGTAAAAAAGTCAAAGCAAAAAGTGAGTTGGGATTATTTTACACATACTCTCAGAATCTTCAGTCGTATATGTGCTACCTTATCTCTTATTACAACTTCTTTCTCCTAATTACCAGTTTACACACCTCTTAATTATCTGAAATGAACCAAAAACAACATTTTGTTTTTGGAAATCCCATGATATCCCTATATATCCCCGCGTGGTTAACTTTATGCGCTGAAATTGTTAGTGTCTAACCTTTCAGAAAAGTTTCGTGTTTTATGTAAGCAATAAAATGACTTGGTGTGGGGTTGTACATGAGGGCCATAAGTAAAAGTCTTATCATCATAAATCTGGCGTAACAAATGATAGTATTTTTCGCACTTGCAGTACAACCTTTTCGACTTTGGCTATCTCTCATCATTACAAATTGCTGACAGTCATTCACGGCGTGAAAGCGAACAAAGGAATTTCAAAAAACAATATTTTCAACAGAAACCATATAGATTCATGAAGATACTTATACAATACGAGGCTGTTATACACTTGACATATATACCACATTTACTTGTCTCCTATTCAAACATTTTTTTCTCGAGAAAATCCAAGCTTGGGTTGGTAAAACAACGTGACGATTTGTGCAAGTCTTGCAAAAAATAGTTTTTTTTTGCTAGTTTCACGATTTTTACAATACGTCTTTTTAGACAAGTAATGACTGTATGTGTTGTACCTTTAAAAAGGAATGATCTATTTTCAATGCTTGTAAGCACATCCATTTTGAAGAATTATTTTTCTCTGTGATCGTTATACTGGAATTCAAACACCCATTTTCAATTCTTTGCACAAAGAATGCCAGCTCGCAGTTATTGTACACACTCCCCCCATTTCAAGGAAGATAGGTGAGGTTGTACTTTGGACGAAAATCCTCCAAGTGGGGCTATATAAATACCATCCAAAGCAAGGGAAGGATTTTCAAGGAAGTAAAAAAGAAAGATTTATTCCACGAAAAAAAAACATGCTCTAAGGAGAGAGCTGTACGCGTGTAAGTTGTGCACACACAATGGAGGAGAGCAACTTACAAGATTTTTCCCTTTCCGTAGGCTGCTAAACACAAGAGGATAAAAAATGCCCTCGTCGCTCCATCCCTGGAAGTGTGTATGTAGTAAAAGTTATTGTACTTACATGTTATCTTTGTACAGCTATTACATCAAGGAGCTTCAGCAATTACAGGAAAATCTCATCAAAACCGATCTCAAGTGTGTGTGCGGACTTATTGAGTGGGAGAGAACAAAAAGATGGGGAAGGGAATGATGAGGTTGATGTGAATGTGTGGTGGGAAGATGCGTGAAAGGTTGATATAGCTATTTACTACTGTATTTTTGCTAGAGCATATACTTTTTTTGTCATTCTCATCCCCCTCAACTCCGTTGCAAGTTCCTGTCTACTTAGATTTGCACTTACAAAGAAAACACGGCCGACTGTGAAACTAACTAGTTCTTGCTGTGCACATCTAAAAAAGAAGTGAATGGAGGAAAAAGGGGGGAAAGTTAAATAGTGACAATGGTAAATGCACATATATACTCCGTAATCGGAAAAGTTGACATACCTATTTGGAGACACATTGTGATAGGTATACAACCAACCCTATGTATCACTGCATCTCTATTGCATTTTCGACAGTCTCTTGAGAGAGAGAAAAAACTCGGAAATAAGCATGAAGGTGTAGTTGGCAGCTCAACCGAGTCTTATAGTATTGAATCAAGTAACGAGAAATGTCAGGATTAGGATATGTTGCATAAGTAGTAACCCGTATTGAATCGATTGTCCACCCTCTCGCCCACTAAAACATCATCTAGGAAGAGGAGCGTGAGGAGGATGGCAGGAAATGAAGGCAGGGCAAAGTACGTAGGCAACTACGTAAACGCATTTTCTCGTATTTCCTCTGGCCATCCGTTCCCGTGAAGACAAGACATGCCCAAGGTTCATTGCTAGAACCAGGGTTGCTTCTCGGGCGTATCGGCTTTTGGACGGCACTACATGAGAAAACTGGAAGTAAGTTACATCCCCCGAGTGAATTTCACCAAACTGTGACATGAAACGTAATAAGTTACAGCCAAAGTGAAGAACTAGACACACAATTATTATGCTCAATATCGTAACTTACAGTTACAGGTTTAGATGGACTGGGCTATTAGTAGTGGCACTTGAGAGGGATAAAGGATGCTGATAACGAAATATATGAGTGGATGTACACTGTACGTACTGTCGTACACCCACCCCACTTCGGGGAGAGATAAGATCTACTGGATTGTACGGAAAATGAGTAGCCCACACTGAGAATGCCTTCCTCTGACTTGTCATTTTCATTTCACCCTCGATTTTTGGTCATCACGTCCAGCGCGCGGGTGGATGAGGTTTGCTTTGGGGGAGAAATCTTGTCATTATAGACCAATGCATTTTTATTGCGCATTGTAAGCTTCATTGCACGCTCTCCGGGAACTAAACGATGGATCAAACTATTCACACTACATTTACTAGCATAAACATATACTACGTTTCACATATGGAGTGGAGGACCTAATGATGTCACAAGAGTAACATGAGAAGCCTAATAATTTCTTATAATCTTGGGAGTGATGAAGTCAGGCGAGATTTCCTTGAGGGAGATGAACGAGTTATTTCCGTGTGTCGTGTTATACACGTCTGGTTTCTTGTAGTCTCTACACATCTCTAATTTGTATAGTACAGAATATATGACGTTGAGTATTACTAACATTACATTTCTAGCCATAACCATGATGAAACTTCTTTTACAAAAGTTTTTACATATTAGGGAAAACTACAGGGAGATAGTTGTATAATTTCAGACTCAATGAACGTACATTGAATTAGAAATGAAATTGTGGAAATGAATTATGGTAGTGGGATATTTAAGTGAATCTTTTCTAAACGAGCTTTACAAAGTTTAGAGAATTTGATTTTAATCCTAGATACACTAAAAAGTCTGTACATATATACCTATAACAAACTACATTTCCAGTACTTCCACCCGTAATAATCACGAATTACATGCATGCTCATGATATGCAACCACCATTATAAAATTCAGTAATAGGATCCGAATTTAGTATGTATATGAAAAGTCATATGAAAGACATGCTTCTGAGAAACCGCAAATTAATTAAACGAGCAGGCCGTACTGCTGGCAGAATAATTGAATTACAGTTTTAGCATATTCATTGTCGTTTCTGCTGTGCATGTCTATCTGGAACTAACAAATATGCACAGAAGAAAAGACAACGCGCAACGACATGCGATTTCATGTGTTCAACTGACTGCATGGTTTCATAGATGAGCGAAAAAGACTCATGCCAAGGGATTGGGATTCGAAAAAAATGCACTGAAAACCCT
>JAANSN010002509.1:0-23616 GCA_036850665.1 Dicranocentrus wangi
AAAAAAAAAAAAAAGTTTCTTGTAGAGCAAAAGGGTGGCTTCGGGTGGTTCCTATCATTTTTTTCGATGAGAAAGTAAAATTTTGGGAGAGGAAGTTTCTTTGCTGCAAATTGTAGTTTGTGGGGAAATAATATTGGAGGTGGTGGAAGCAGAATAGGGCCACTATAAGGAGAAGAATGAGAAAGAAAGAGTGTATATGAATGGCTGCTGGAATTAGTTTGGACACAATCTGGATCCCATTTTCAACGACCCGGTGACCTTTTCTGGAGTAAGGAGCAGTCAAACGAGTCCACTACTGGAGATGAGTCTGGGGGAATGGCGGCAGGCGATTGTTGCCCCCACCACGTATCGAGTAGGGAACTCTACTGTGAGACTCCAGACGAGATTTATAGCAATAATTTTGGTGTTCTCGGTAATTCTCCTGTTGTACATTGCCTACCCATTTCCAGGTAAAAATAAGATGGAGATTTTTGTATGCGAGATTAAATTGTGCTACAAATTTTGAAGGGAGTGTTTAATTGCTATTTATATTTTTGTTGAGCAGGGTATGGAAATAACTACCACTCCACGCCTGTTGAACTAACTCCGTCTATTAATTTAAATGAAATACCTGATGCAGCAGGTGCGGGAGGCAAGAAAGCTGCGGTGCTTTGGAGTACTCATCGACGACTAACATTAGACACGCCTTATCCACTTACAAAGCCGGTTTCAACGGAGAAAGGGCTTCGCTTTCGAATAGGAATAATTAGTGATCTAGATTTAAATTCTAAGACATCCGCCGGGAAATGGATCTCATATATGAGACGAGGCAACTTGTTTCTCCAATATAAAAAGGATGACCCGAAGCAATCTAAAGTTAGTAAAAGACAACAGGACAATTACAGAGCTGAGCAACTTATGTTACGAGTATACTTTAAACGTGTGATATGTGTTACCAATGTTTTAATAGGTCACGGTGGAATGGGAAAATGGAGAACCGCACATTATCAAATCCGGAGTTAATGAAGATAGTAGAGGCATGGAACTTTCCGAACTAATTGTATTCAATGGAAAATTATATAGTTGTGATGATAGAACTGGAATAGTTTACGAATTAACTAATCTCGATGGGGAAGAAGTAACTCCCGTTGCATGGGTTATAATGGCGGACGGAAATGGCACTGTTCCGAAAGGTTTGTCGCCGTTATTACTGACAATGAGTTTGTGAGCATTACATCACATGTATATTTAATATTTTGTGTAAGTCGTAATCTTGCTAATTGATTTAAACGATAGGATTCAAGTGTGAGTGGGGCAGTGTAAAGGGCGACCATCTTTGGATTGGAGGTTTAGGGAAAGAGTGGACCACCAGTACGGGAGAACTTGTTAATCATAATCCCCAATTTGTGAAGTCAATATCTTCTACCGGAGAAGTGAGACATCACGATTGGAAACTGCGATACCAACAACTCGCCAAGGCTTTAGGAATCAGCTTTCCAGGTGCGGTATGCGTGTGTTGTGCAAGCTTTTTAATTTTAATACATAATGAAGCCTAATCGCTGAGTATCAAATCAAAATCAATTGACTTGTTTGTATATTGTTTTTAAAAATAGAATTTTTTCAAGCGTTTAACGTAAATTACTGGTTTATACAGGATATGTAATTCACGAGGCTGGTGGTTGGAGTGATGTATGGAAAAAATGGTTATTTCTACCTCGACGAGCAAGTAAAGAGCAGTACAATGATAAGACTGATGAAAAGAAAGGCACCAATATTATGCTGTTGACCGACGAAGATTTTACTAATGTTGAAGTACATGTTTTTCCAAGTCTAATCATTTTAGCTAGTTTTTTTTTAAACTTTCGTTTATCAATGACTTCACTAATCCCTTTTGACTTGACTCTTATCAATAGGTCCGTCATGTTGGAGAAATAGTAGCAACGCATGGTTTCTCTAGCTTCAAGTGGATCCCTGGAACAGGGGATAATTTGATTGTGGCCTTGAAGTCGGAAGAGATTGACGGGAAAACAGCTTCATACTTGATGGTGTTTGATATGCAAGGCAATATTTTGCTGCCTGAAACCAAAGTAGGTGACCATAAGTACGAGGGGATTGAGTTTTTATGAGAGCACATTTGTATTTATTTAAAAAACGAATAGTACATTCCGAGTATTTTGTTAAACGTTTGTTTTTATTTATTTATCGATTTGGGGGTATTGTTAACTAATATGTTTAGCAGTCATTAGGGGTGAATAAATTAATAAATGATCCTAGCATTTCTACTTGTTTGCATATTTGTGATATTTCTTGTTCATAACTTGGTCAAAAGATCCTCATACGGAGGAAAATTAACAAGAGTATGCATCATAAGAAGATTCCCTACATGCGTTTGAACTACTAGGCTGTTTAATTACATATATCATAACTTCATGCTGCATTACAACCTTAACACCATTTGTCGACATGCACCTGAATGAAACGACACCCTTTCTTTGAAAATACATTTTAGTGCCCGGTTGCATTGCCCGTTTTCGTTAGATATGGTTTGGGTATCAACTTCCGTTTTAATCAAAAGACGAGAACGAGCCCTTGATCCACAGACACCCCTGCCCTGGTACAGATGTTCAGATAAAAACTGCCCGTTTCTTCATTTCATCACCTGGCTACCTGTCTACATCTGCAGGCTCCTAGGTCCATAATTTCAGCTGCTTCATCTTCCACAGATGAAAAGTGGATTCTATTCTTGAGAAGGAAGCGAGGTTATTTTTTCGGGTATTGATGCTTCATTTTATCACACCCTGGAAAGAGCAACCTGCAGGGTCACAACTGATGTGAGTGTAACAACTAATAAAAATATGACGTAGATTAACTACTACGATACTTGTAATGAATATTTCATTTTCATTAGTTATAAATTCGTTCTGTTCGGGTTAGGCGCTGTATGAGGCGCAGTTAGGTTAGACGTATGATATAGGCGCTGTGAATACGAAAAAAGTATTAACGCATGAAGTCATGATCAGTAGATTTAGATGGATTGGCGTATTTTGTTGTAATTGTCAATTCAGACATAAACATGCAGCGAGTTACATTTTGATAGTTTAATTATAGTAAGTAAGTAGGAATATGCGAAATAGAACCGAAAGTCCTAGTAGAGTGTCTCAAGATGTGAATGATCACAATGCCCCAACTCACTCTCCATCTGGATTTTTACATACAGCTCATGCTAAATTTTGTATCGGTCCAGCATTTTTTTTGTGGTCCAGCCGAATGAAAGTCCCTATAATCGCATTATTTTCCATCCCCATAAAAACGTTTGCATCAGCTCAGCATTAAACGCTGCTATTTTTACATCATAACACACTAGATATCCATATAATGAATGACACTCACGGTGAAGCTGGTCGAGTCGAGTAGACTTTTCTCATAAAGGTGAACATAATATTACGTTGTTGGTTCTATCCAAACCGAGCAAAAGGTGTCTTATTATTATTATTGATGGTGGTTCATATGATGATGGTGATGCTGTTGTTGGTCGCTGGTCTCTCTCTCCACAGTGTTATCATCAGCATTTACCAGTGTTCATAGGACAGGCCTTGTTTCTTTAGGTAAAGTCTCATTGCTGTGCCTGTGCTCAGGCTCAGTCTGACTTTTGAGCACGCAGACGACGGGGTATTACTATTGTACTGCTGCTGCTGCAAAGCAAGACGCTCGGTGTGTGTATTCTCTCGATTTACAGCATATCTCCCTCATCGTGTGTGCACAAAATGTGCTAGTGGCATTGGTACAATCACCCATCATCATCATCTTGGTCCACACACACATGAAAAACACTTGTTGAGGAGAAGCGATAGGATATAAATTTTGTGAACATGAAAAGAGTTTGGTTCCATGCAAAATCATTTTCATTCCGAATGCTACTGCCGTATTATTTGTAGTGCTGCTATTGCTGTGGTAAGTGAAGCCGGTGATCGGAAAGACATTCCTTGGTTCTAGCTGTGTGTACGGGGTACGACGACTTCTTTCTCAGTGACAATAATAACTAATGAATGGCTCACGTGCCACCAATCAAAAGCCTCGAATCAAAATCGGATTTTGGAAACTGCAACTTTCTACAGGAGAGAAATTGGGACGGGCGGAGAGTTGTGTAAGAAGTGGCTAACGTTAACGTTTTTTCTTAGTGAAAACCAAACATAAACTAGGACACATTGTTTATATACGTGACGTTTCACAAAATACGACAATAACCCGAGTGTGGAATAGTGTCCTCTATTTTGTATCGAGGTGGGTGGGTATCTACAAATTATTGAACTCTAATTAGAAATCTGAGTTTATTGGTCTACTTTCAAAAAAATTGACGTGGTAGAAGAGGCAGGCAGGCAGGCAGGCAGGCTATATTACCTATACTTGCCACCATTCTAATCCATCAGTACATTCCTTACTTCAATACGCTCCGTGTCACTCTGATTTTTTTTATCAGCTTTGCACACAAGTTGTCCCTATATATTCCCTATCTGGAAAATAATATTCAACTGCAGGTGGTTCCGTATTGGAACGTACACTTCCCAGAAGTCATTTGCGGAGAGAGGAAAGTTTATAATCTGAAAATAAACAGCTTCAAGGAAAAACTGGAGACGGTGTGTCATCAACTGGTTACATTCACGACTCCTCGTTCGTATTAAACTAAAAACTTTGACAAATATTTTGACTTTTACAAAACGACAAAAGTGTGAAAAAGTTGAATTTTCAGGAATGGAAGATATAAAAGAAGAATTCCCTGTGGGACCAAACGGGCTAGGATCTGATTTGGACCTGCGGTCCCACAACTCAATGGTGGTTCGCCCAAACAGCGCAGACCTCGGCGGACCCGGGTATCTCGTTGCTGAGCAGGGTTATCATGCAAACGGATTCCCCGTCTTTCCCTACCAACAACAGAGCCAACACGGTGGGATGGGGCTTGGGGTTGCTGCGCAAATGGAAGAGTGGTCACAACGAAACGGACATGCTCACCACCACCACCATCCACATCCCCACCATCCTCATCATCACCACAACGGACCACCGAACGGGCTCGGCCTTCCACCGAATTTGATGATGAACCATCACCTGGCTGCAATGAATGGGAATGGGATGGGCAACGGGCCGTTGGAGAAACCAAAGAAGGAGCAGCGCATTCGCAGACCCATGAACGCTTTCATGGTGTGGGCGAAAGTGGAACGGAAACGGTTGGCAGATGAAAATCCGGATTTGCATAATGCCGACCTGAGTAAAATGCTGGGTAAGTAGAGCCCCTCCTCATATTTGCTTTTCCTCCTTGCATTTTGTGCTTTACTAAGTAAATTACATCATCGATCGCCTCGTAAAAGGAACAAGCTCACCTGCTCCCATTGTGCCAATGCGGAAAAAAGAAAACATGGCTTTGTTCCCATCATCTCCTCATCCCAGTTCATAAATACATGTCTTGTGCATATCCTGATCCTGCCTGAGAACAAACGAAGAATCCATTTTAGGAGATTGGGGCGTCTTGAGACTTCCATAATAACTGCTTGAGCATGCAGTTTTCCTTCATTTTTGCATCGTAAAAAAGACGGCATTTGTGTGTCTAACCGAGCGGGTGGCAGCACACTACGCAATATACTGAATTCCGTAAACACGCCTATTAATTTTTTATATTCGCGATCATGAGGATTTGGTAATGAAGTGCCATTACGTTTTTATATACATGTTGCTAGCTCGATTTAATTAGAGCTTCCTATTTAACTATCTGTAAAGTTGTAATCATAATTTCCTTACGATCGGGTTTTAAAATAACGTTTATGGGCTGGAATCCATAATAGTAAAAATGTTCGGAAATAGAGCTCCCAACTCCTGGGTAGCTTTAGTTTTAGTTACTACCTACATGAGGATGACTTTTGCCGCTTTGGGTCCATGAGGAAGCATTCTTTCTCTGTGTCTCTGGCTATTGAAGCAGGTGTCACGTTCAGGTGTCGTGTCATCTTACAGAAAAACTCCTGTTGCTCACTCCCTCATTTCATGAGGGGAAGCGTACTTGAGAGAATAACTGAAAAAAAGAACATTTATCGCTCGGAGAGCACGTATTGAACATCGGTCTATTCCATCGGCAGACGTAGGTACACATAAAATGCGCTTTTATTTATGACAACACTGCATGTGCTACAAGTAGCGTTGTGATATAGTATATCATATCGTGGAACTTTTGGAGTGTGTTATACTGTCTTTTTGCTTGCTGGCTGATGAAATTGAGCCAACTTTTTTGTATACAATTATGAGTTTGTAAACTCGGTTGTTATATAAATACTTACGTACATACTTACCTGCTCCTCCAGTACGAGTCAGTATTGGAGTCAAAACTTTTGACTTCAAGTGTACTTTGGACGTTGTAAAGTCAGTCGGCAGCACTTGACATTTTAAGGGTTTCTGACTGTTCATAAACTGCACTTTGGATAGATTAGCCAAGTCCGGGTTGCATGCAAATGATGTAATGCGTTTCGTGATGGGTCCAATAAGAAAATTGAAAATGGCTAGTTAAAACGCCGTTAAGGTTTTATAAAATTCTAGCATGGTTTTATATACAAGTAGGTAGCAGTATGACAAATTACCAAAATAAAAAAATAAGGAGAATCAAGGTTCAAGATTTACAGTATATCCAATCCAACCATATACGCATGCATATTCTATCATGAAACACATTTTTTCCTGCAATATTTAAAACTGTGGGAACTGCAATCACAACAGCAATAAAGAAAATTAGGAATATCTGTCGAAAACACATGCTCACACATGATTAGCCTTTTAACCACCATAACATTTTGAATGAAACCTGGGAATTATGTTAGTGATATGATAAAAAAAAATATTTCTATCATTTTGTACGAGACGAAATAGCTGCTCTCGGCTTCAAATAACAAACTGTGTACATATGTATACCTGTGTGAGCTGCCTACGTGCCAAAACCATCAACATAAATGACCGCCGCCGCCCGACAATGACTTTTTTGACGCATCACTCACTCTTCTTCCCCGTTTTATCTCTGGAATATACTGGCTGATGATGAGTAGCTCCAAAAACTACCAAAGATAACTAACCAGCCCAACTATGTACTACTACACGCTGATGACGATAAGGCAATATCTTTATAATTACAAATTGCAAACATAAAGGTAGATTGGTGCACCCATGTTATGACTACTTATCGCAATATTATTACTCCTTTACGACGAACATAGTCATTCCGAAGTGCAACTTGAATCAAAAATATTTCAACAAGGCAGTAGTCCATGAGAAATAACGTGGTTTATAGCGTTATAGCTCTGTATATTAGATATACTGTCTGTGTATATATACATATATATATGCATCCATATATATCCTGTCGTCGCGGATGCGGTGTGCGTTAGTTATACCGATATGATATGATAGCAAAAATGACGAGCAAATGTTTAAACAAAACTGGTTGATTTGATAACAGTGAAAAAACTGGATTTAAATTGCACTCTATATTAAAAAATTCCCCGCGTATGAGCAGCGCATATATCATCAAATTATAACATGACATAATCATAATCACATTGACGAGCTCAATCTTTTTTTAACTTTTGCATTATTACTACGCTCTGCTCATACACAACCTAATTGTGTACTTTGTTGGGCTGTATTATATGGTGTAGTAGGCAGTAGTAGTTGTAGAATACCTGGCGACCTTATTTGTTCACACGATGATACGGCCACACTAGCCAGCCACATCCACAGTATATGTATGCCACAAAGTTGTTAATTTTTTCACCTTGATTTCCTCCAACATCCTGGTTTTACTACCGATATAAATCCCTTATCTTCCATCATTCCATCGTTTTCGTGACTTAAGACGATTGGCGCGTGTGAGCAATTAAAAAATGGTAAAGATTATAGGTGAATGTGATGGGCGAGAAGCAAATGAGCATCAGCGATTTTTTTTATGATTTTACAACGCACAATAACACAAACCCTCCCTATCTGTGTGGAAACGACGCATGACACGACACGTTAAAAAAGCAGAGTCGTGGAGAATAATTTTTACGGGGTAATAATAATAATAATAATATTTTTGTCCATAAGTTTCTCCGTTGGATCACAAATCAATCTTGAGCGCTAACCATATTTAGGTACATACCTATATTACGCCTTTAGTAACTTTTGCTATTTTTCTCTCTCTCCGTCTGGTCTACTTTTTTTACGACTTGACAGCTCCTATATAGGTAGCTCCTTCGTCACACAAGGAGAGGGAGAGGAGGAAATAGCAGGAAAGAAACTGCAAAACAGTTACGGTGCATATAGCCAAGAAACGGGATAAAATATCCCACAAGTCACTGAGGACACTGTCATCATCATCACCATCGCGCGTATTGTATAGCGTTTTTGTTTTTTACTCATCTACAGAAAAATAATAATAATAATAACATGAATGTGAACGCTTTTTCTGTTCCTGCAAAAGAGAGCTATGATATTATTATGCTGAATCTCCTTCTTGTGTGGTAGCCTCTCGATAATATATTACACTAGAATTAAATTCCCCATTGTGTTCCCAACGAAGGCCACAAAATGTGTACTCCTTGTTTTTATACGTTACGTTACGCGTTACGTTACGTTACATCATTATGATTTCCCATTCATCAGAGTTCATCTCACTTTTTCAATAAAGGTTCGAGGTTGTTGTGTGCTGCTGACTGCTGCCTGTTTGTTGAGCAGGTTCCATTGAAAACAAAAAAAAATCTGACTTTTGAGTCAACAACCAGGGAAAACCTTCTCCAAAAATATGCTGCGAATGCATTATGTTAATGTGTCAAGTTGGCATGTGCTGTGTATACAGTTTACTCGGAGATGAAGTGATTTTTTATATACACACAAAAAAAAGTTAACATTGTGTGTGTCTCGATAAGGTGATATAAATGATGAATATATTGGGGTGGTGTTTATATATTGTACTGTCTCGGGCGAGTAGTAGTACAAGTTGTAAAATGTTCATAATTTATGCACTCTTCCGTCACTTGTAACACGTTAAGTAGGGATAAATCAAATCGTGACAATAATGATATTTTCCTTTTGTTAAAAAATTGAACTTATCGGTAATAGGTATTCAGGTGTTGGCCTATGTTGTGCTGGGTCATGATGATGATATTATTTAAACTAGATACAGGCAGGAAAATATTGTACCTATCCGTATATATATCCACTTCAACCATTCATTATGTCATCAGTTCAGTTGCGAGCAGTGTCAAGGAGGAATTTGCTCAGACTTTTCATTGATGAGGGTGCATGATTGTGATGATGTGATGACGTTTGAGACACCGAAAATGGGGATTTCTCCCATTCATTCAATGCATTTCTTGGCTAATTTTCCAATCCGAGTTTCTCTTTTAACCTAAATGAGTCAGTCAGTAATTAGAAATTATGTAAGGGAGGGAGACATGAGTTTGGAATCTTGGAGAAAATGTGAAAGCGGTTCCGTGGAGTCATCGTAAGAAATGGGGTGCAAATAGCCTGTCATTTAAAATCGCCGTGATGATGATGGTCACTACCTTCCATGACTTTATGCTGTCGGTGTTACTATTATTTGCTTCAGATTTCGGGAGGGTGGTTGATTACACGGTAGAGCAGGTTGAAATTGCGCTGTGTAATGTACCCTAATAGGCATTTTTCATAATATGCTAACGGTGGCTTTTGGTTTGGTAGATATGGATTTCAGGATCTTTCATAAATACGATACTAAACTCTGTGAATCCCAACCTATTCCTTGCGATTAGTATAAATCTACACCTTACATCACCCTACGTGTTTCGGATCTACTCGGTATATAGTTTCTACGAAGCTCACAAACTTATAATTAAACGTCGAAATTTATCACTTTTTCCTAAAACTGTTTTAATGAAAATCCGGATATAGCAAATCCATTTAGCAGACATGCACACAGTGCTACATACTAAAATAGTAGCTGCATACAAAACATGCAAAGATATTTTTTTTATTAAACTTTATGCATTTTTATTCCCTACACATATTCCACGCAGAGCATCTCCCCACTTTTGCTTATATATTCTTACATTTTACCTCGTTCGCAAATTATTCCCATTTTTTTAATGCCCACTAAACTTAGTGTTCGTTCGTACCTATATGACATTTGAAGGACACATTTAAACCTTTATCTCAAGTCATTATTGATTACTGCATACATTTTCTGAAGCATTTGCACTCAGATAACAATTTCAATTTTTCACATAGCCCGTGCCTCTACCTTTGCTGTTCCCTACCGTATCGTATACTCCCTCTCCGTTTATATAACACGTTATGTTACCACTATTTTTCTATATTTGCAAGCTTAATCTATAATCTTATTCCTCTTAACAATTTTCATCTCTATCCTATTCCTATCCTAATAGCACACGGTAGGATTATTAAGCCTACAAAAATGCATCCAACATCCAATGATCAAGCAAGGTTATCTATTTTAGGGTGACGAATTGCTCCTCTTTCCATATGATTTATTAAACCATTTTTTCAATGGGGGATCATATTATTATGTACTTATTTGTATACCCTATATACTATCCTCTCTCCTGACTCCTGCCTGACTCTTGACTCGTCCGAAATTCCAAAATGCAACACAATAAGCCTTTTTTATACACACGTCATGCTACAACTTACAGATCTGATTCTCAGATTGTATTCATTAGGATTGTGTGCTCTATTGAAAAATCGCTTGTTCTCTTACATAAACAAAAAAAATGACGGGACCATTCAACATATATATACATAGCCCTGTTTTTGCAACTTGAAATATTTTCCTTAGCCACACACTGGCCGCACTTCCGTGCATTCCGTTCATGAAAAAAGAAAAGAAGAAAAAATGATGAAGTCATAGTCATACTGCGTCGTTTTAAAATACAGTTTAAGGTTGTCCTCCATCCTCCTCCTGGTATCCCATTTTTCTCAGGTGGTTAAACATAGGTATTTTCTCTAAGGTTGTACTCTAAATTTAGCACAGTCAGTCAGGATAAAAAAAAATGTGATCTGATCTGATCTGGAGCTGACTGTGTGTCCTCTGTCTGATATGATAAAGAATGGGAATCATCGCAAGCGTCGTAGTAGTTTTTTAAGTCACTCCTCTCCTCTTATCGCCACAATTTCTATAAGGAACAAAATGTCTTTTTATCTAAAAATCATGGGCTGGGCCGTCCTGGTTGACGATATTTTTTATGGAAAATAATTTGGTCTCGCTTGACAAATTGAAAAATTGACATTGCCTTGCTTTGCGATTGTGTTTAATTCAGCTTTGATATAATGATTGATTTATGACGTTGTACAAGCATCATCATCACGGGAAGCAAGTGCGCCATGCCATGCCGCAGTAATTAGCCACTTTTGTTTACACTTTTTTCATTCACAACAAACTTATTAATTTCCCCAATACTACTACTATTACTACTACTCCTACTCCTATTGCAGACTGACGACGACTCTGCTCTGGTCAGTGATGCATTTTGTGTTTGGCACAGTTGCAGCACTTCCTTCCCACCTTGAAATAGAAGGAAATATAGGCCAGAATAAAAAGATTGAAGCTAGCGGAAAACGTAAATATACACCTATTTCTGGTATGAAGCCTGCTGATAATGAAGTAATATAGCTTCAACTGCTTAAGAATATAATACCTACATACTACCTACCTGTAGAATCCTGTGCAATTATCCACGTTTAGAGTGCACAACACGTGACTTTTTTTCTCTCTCTCTCTCTCTCTCTTCTTGGTAGAGATAAAGCAATAAAACTATTAGCGAAGCACAGATTTAACTTTAGCTTCACCAAATTTTCATGTCAAGGCGTGTATGTAGATTCCCTACTTTTTGCCAATCCTTCTTCTCTCTCCTTCCCATTCACCATGCAAGCACGCATTTTCGGCTCGTCTGCTCTGTTGATCTCGACCTTCACATAAATTTTCTTGTGTATCAGTCACACACAAGCATCAGCAACAACGTGTCAAGAAGTGTCGGTCGGTAGTAGTAGTCCCAGTGTGATGATTATGATGATGAGAATTACGTTTCCTTGCTAAAAAAAAATACACAAGTAGCTTAACATTGCATTGCATTATGCTCAAGTATTTCCGTGAATAAGGATTTTTTTCAATTTTCTAAAAAAAAATAAGACTGGATCCATAGCCCGGCACAAGGCACAACAAACAAAAATGGGATTATTATTTACGTATATTTTTTTAACAAGTCCATTCCTCCCCTCATTTTTATTCACCTTTTCATGGGATAATGGTCGATTAGGGAAGAAAAGAAACAGAAAAGTGGAGGAGCGAGCAGTAGAGTAGCAACTCCTTGTTTGTGCACCAAAGGGAGTGACAATGAACTGCAGCAGGCAACACCGCTGTGTCCGTCCGTCCCTACATTCGAGTCAGTAGTTGAGCAGTATATTATATTTACTTATTTTCAAAAGATGTTTTTTTTCTCTCTCTCTCTCTTTCAATGTAGGTAAATCCATGTGCATAATAATATTAAGTATTTGTTGTCTGCATCTAACAACTCTGCTGCTGCAGTCTTAGAGAGCAGCAGCAGCAGCTGAGTCTCCCGCATGGTCAATGAAGAATGACCAACAAAGTGGAAAAGCGCAAAAGAGCATCAACAAGACAAAAAGGACATGTTCTGTAGATGGGGGGCTGCTACCGGCGGACCTTTTTTAAAAAATACTTATATTATATCTAAATATTCTTGCTTTTTTTTGCTGGTAGTAGTGTCCACAAGGGTGGATGATGATGATGGCATACGGCCAGATGGACACAAAGTCAATTTTCAGCTTTTACTCTTGAGATAGCTCAACTGTGTAATTTTTAGAGCTGTATATCCTCGTATACGACGACTTTTCGTTACGACGATGATCCACGATAAACTTGACCTCATCACTTGGCAGGACGGTGGACGCAGTGGATGCACTTGTGTAAAATGTATGCTAAGGGAAAAACTTAATTTTTTGGTTGAGAAAAAAAGGATATATAAACTCCATTTCAAGGAACTGTATATCAAGTCTAGTAGTACATATAATATACCACACCGCAGCGCACACCATCTTGATCCATCCTAGTATACCTATATAGTTTGTTACCCAAAAATAGAAGAAAACATAAAAATCAAGATTCATCTCTTCACAAAATGGCCTTTTATCTTGATCTGACCTATATGCACTGGGATTGCATGTGTGGGAAAGCTTGGGTGATCTCTAAAACTGATTGATTGCCGACATACAAACAAGATGACTGTCTGCTAATTAAATTTTTGCCAAGAAAACGCGTGCCCAAAGGCATCACCCACCCCCTAATTAATTTAGTCATCTACGTATGTCTCCCTAATTAACACATAGGCTATATGCTATGCTATGCTATACAGCACCTAACAAGTAATTACCAATTAAGTTTTACAAATCACTAGACACTTGGCTAATTACTGGTTTCTGCTGACTGTGTTAAAAAATAATAATAATACTGGTACGCAACTTTAATATCCGTTGAATATCAGAGTCAAGGGTCATTCCCAAGAGAGAGAGGAAATGCGTATTCCTCCTCCTCTCCTCAAAGTTGTTCAGCAGTTGTCCTACAACAAGTCATACTTCTTGTTTTGCTATAAATAGGTGAGGCGGTGGTGGGGGGGGGGGGTGAAGTGTGGCGCTGCATGTTTTTCGCATGGGGTTTCTTGTTGTTGTTCGAAAATGGTTGTATAGAGACACTTTGATTTCGCTTCTCACAAGAAATGCTCATTGTTCCGTGTGGCTGATTTAAAAATGTCACTTCCTCCCAGCTCGTCCGCTGGTGTTTATTGTGGTGCCCCCAAGCAAGAAGAATAATTATTGTCGTCACCGAGTATAATTTCTTAATGAGACAAGTGACAGTGCAAATTTTCCCCATCTCAAAACTCTATTTTAATACACACCATCACCACCACTCACTTGAGATTTTACTTTTAGAAAAATTTATTCCTCCCTGTTAAACCACACCACATCGGTCGCATACTAGTATAGACTATGGTAGTATAATATGCAAAGTAGTACGCGAGGTTGACTTTTTGATCTGCAAGTTTTGATGCTGCTACACATAAGCACATATATAAAAAAAACACCCTGCCTGTGTGACAACGACAATCCGCGCGGCGACAATACAATTCTCGAGATTAGTATCGAAAAATAATATTGTACAAAGTAGAAATGTGCACACGATGACAAAATGACATTATGTCCTCACTGTGTGAATCATCCATTAATAATTGTAATAATGTTGTGAAAGTGAGTTTTCCGCTTTTAAACACACAAACATACAACCAACAAAACACACACACGTGAGCAGGGGATGACTAAGTGGTCTGGGATAAATAAGGTGGATGAGAGTTTAGGTGATTTATGGAGACTTGAGTTTGGAGAATGGGAAGACGAAGACGATGGAATGCAAAGGAGGAGGAGGATTGCAAGCAAAGCACAGGATTTATATCTGTGTGCAACAAGAAAACTGCTCTCTCCACTCGCGTTTTAGATTATATTATATTATGCGTTATTCCACTGACTTTAATTGTTATTAGATTTCCGTTCTGCGGAACACACGACAAACAAATTTTGCTTGCATCGGTGCCCCCATCATCATCCACCTCCACCACCACCGCACCACATACAGCGCTTTCGATATCAGCAAAATTTCCTTTTTCATTTCACTCTCCATTTAAAAAACAGTTCTGGTTGGGGAAGTGGGGCTCAGAAGGCTCAGGCTCAGAGGCAAAGGGTGAGGCAAGGTAGTTTCAAGAATTGCTGAGAGGATCGAGCAAATAGGATGCAACGAGAAGCTAACCATTTCCCAAAAAAAATATATAAAGTACGTGATGCATTGAACAACTACATGACATTTTTTTTCTCAAGGAGGGATGGATAGGTACGTAGTATACCCCCTTTTTCTGTATTCACAGCGCGGAGGACTTGTGCAAGAGCCATTTTACAAATTTCCTTTTTAAAACCAATTAGTCAACCCATCTGGCTACTGTCATCATATCATCATGTAATTACATACCGAGATAGAGTTAATGGCTAATAACATGGTTAAAAAATATGATAAAAGTATACTACAGCAGCAGCAGGCCACAGTGGATGGATGGATGATGGTTTGTCGTGCGAAAAGTTTATTTGGTTGGGGGTGCTTACTGTAGTAGTAGTAAATGGAGGCACAGACTAAATGGTGGGGATCAACAAGTCACATAGTTTGCAAGAGGAAATCGTAATGATATTGTGTCATGGTTGGGAAATGATGTACAAATATATGTTTCTTCTGGATGTTTGTTGTTTGCTTGCCGCTGCGCTGTCGCTTGCTCTGACAAATTTCATTTTTTCCCCTTTTCTCTCTCTCTCTCTCTCTAGTTGCGTGCTCCAATTAGGAACATGTGATTTTGATAGTGAAAGTAGTTTAGAGACGAGTAGTTTTCGAAACTATAGCTAGAAAATCTGGGGGAGATATTGAGATTTGTTGGGTATATTCCATAAAAGCTAACATGTGATTATAAACAACGCCGCTATTTAATATGATATATGCCGTTAGAAGAACTTGAATTGATAGGTTATCGGGTGTTGTTAATATGATATGTCCAAAATGATCAAAATGGGAATATTCCTAATTTCAAAGGAGACCAACTCGAAGGATCCCGCACGTCGCTAAAAATACCTTCCCAAAAAGCAATCCCAAGAAAAACGCGTGATTACATCTTAACGATAAATTACATTCCCGTCACATCCAAAGACACCTTCCTCCTCTTCTTCCTCCCTTCATTTTTTCAAAGTGATTTTAGTGAATCCCATCCCAGGCCCCCTTTTAGCTTTACTACCTGGCAGGGATTTCATTCACGGGCAGGCATTCATGCAGGTGAGGTCAGCGGCAATTGAGTGGAACTGGAACGAATTTGTCATCACTTGCCACAATGTGTCTCACACTCCAAACAAAAAAACGCACACATTCTTGTATCCTTCCCTTTTTCCCCTTACATATATTACACCTCACACAAGCCTAATGTTTTTTTCTGGCTTTTTTAAACAAGTGATTTATGATTACACCTAACGCGACACGTTGGATAAGGCTAGTTGTAAATCATTTATCCACTTGTTCATCAAGTCTCCGTCCGACGCATAAATATAAGTGTATACATATTTTGAAAAAAAGAAAAATGGGTATATGAAGGATAGCCCAAAAGTGGTAACTGAATTTTCTAAAGATGCTAACAAGAGCTAAGAAAAACGGGAACGGGATTTACATTTAAACTTCCACTTGAAAAAATCTTCTTGAGACAGCAGGACGCTCTGGGTTTCTAGCCTTTTTTTTCCATTTGACACATCCTCTTGAGTTCATCAAGCTCCTTTTTTCCCTTCATTTCCTTCATTTTTAATTCATTCATTCATTCCCATGCGTGGCCCAAAACAAAATTCTCTGAAATAAAAAAAAGTTATTCCATCTTCTCGCTCCTTCGTTCGCCTGTGTGTGTGATGCTCATGAAAATGACACGGTTTTTATTTGGGGACCACAGGAGGAACGGTTGAACGATGGAACTGAATTCAGAAATTAATTTCTCTGACAGTCCCCACACCACCTTGAGCATATAATCACCAAAGAGAATTTTGTTTCTAATGGGCTGCTATCCCATATCATATCCATCTATCCCGCACACGAGAAAAGTTGATGTCTCATCATCCTCATCACTCCGTGTTGGCTCACTTATATTCTACACAAGAAAGATGTAATAAGACTTATCCATGTGCCAAAAATATATATACAATTCTTTTTTTTTATCTTTTCTGCTCATTCAACCTCACCGCCTTTCCCCTCTTTTTTCAATAGTTAACGAGCTATTAGCATTGTGTTGCGAGTCCATTTCTGTCACTTGTTCCTCCATTTAACCCTGCCTGTTGTGTCCACTTCAGGAAAAAAATGTACCCTCATCTCATAGACTGGCTCATATAGTCTCATCATTTGCTTCACTACTCACTCACTCCATCTCTCTCATTCATTTCTCCCTGACAGGGAACCCCACACTTGTAATACGCCATTCAATTCATTACTCCCCTATTGTTGCTCATATTTCACCGTGTCATCCTTAGCTCCGTCGTCGTCGACTATGCAAATGCGAAGCTCTATAGTGAGTAGTTAGGCCCTACAGGCAGTTTCACAAATCTGACAAATCTCCCTCAAATATATATTTTATTTTTATTTTTAGTCCCGGATCGGATTTCAAGTGACAATTTAGTATTTGCTTGAGAAGATGAGCCAGGAAGATTTGATGATTGAGGTTTAACCTTTTGGGGAAATGATGACATGAGTAGTAAAAAAAACTAGGTGTGATAGCATCTAATAAAAAATACCTATATATGACTCTTGACAATTAACGATAGTGTGCAATGATACGCTACCATATTTAAGAAGAAGAAGAAGAAGAAGGTATAAGCTCCCAGCTTAATTTAGTTCGCTCATTACAATTTCTCATCCTCGGTTGGCGTTGTTGTTGCATTGCATGTACATGCAACATCAGATGGCATTTTCACATGATTGTCGTCATCCTAATTAAAATTGGGAATCATTAAATGAATTACGACTAGAGAGGAGACGCAGTAAAGGAGTGTTTATGGTGATGATGACGAGAAATAAAGCTGCATTTTGAGAATTGCTGTCTGCTCCTCGTCTTTACTCTCCACATCAACAGAATTACGACTAGAGAGGAGACGCAGTAAAGGAGTGTTTATGGTGATGATGACGAGAAATAAAGCTGCATTTTGAGAATTGCTGTCTGCTCCTCGTCTTTACTCTCCACATCAAAACTCTGCAACAACACAACACTCCTGCGCCACTACTGCCTCCACATGCATTCAGTCAGAGAGTTTGCGTTTGCGTGAGACCACTTTTTTTTATTCATTTCAAGACACTTGTCGTCGCGGTCTTTATGGAGCTGTTGTGTCCCAGTGGTCCCAGCAGCAGTCGGTTTCCTAAAGCTGGTTGCTGCTGCTTGTATAACTTATTTTTTGACGGAAAGGTTTTCCTCCTTGTTGCCACAGTCGAAAGGGGTATTTAAGAAAAGGAAGTTGTTCGTAGGCACGCAACTTGTTAAAAAAAAGTCCTGAACTCTGTGGCCAGCACGCACACCCTGGCTCTCATCCACTTTGTGCAACTGAGGAAGGTCTATTAGCGCTCTTAATAATAATTATATGAGTATGGTCTCTGATGAGACGATGGCAAGATAATAACTAAGATTCCAACTTGATATGATGATGAGGAGGAGGACGACGACGATGAGACGATGACGACGACGACGACGATTCCCCTCTTTTCCTTCCAATAAGTCATCAAAACTATTAACCAAAACAAAACTTTGCATTTTATTTTCAGTCTGTATGTAAATTGGAGTTTGTGGAGGGACTAATATTATGCATGCAACGCAACCTTTATTTGCAAAACCGTAAGTTCCCTGAGACCTTCAAGATCTGATTTCCTTGAAGGCTGACTCTGGCTAGGTATATTTCGCATCTCATTGTATCCTGTAGATATCATGTTTCACCAAAAGCAAGCCAATGTTTTGAGTCACCCCGGGGCAAGTTGAACTATCACGATTTCTGCTTCTGAAAAATTATTTCACAGAGAGGAACTCGCTGAGATGTGAAAGTCTCAACTTTCCACAACATCAAAACTACACGATCCCCCCATCACCAGTCCATCCATCTACATGGCATCCGTCCATCATGCTCTTGGTTGTTGGTCTCGTCGTCGACAAACTGTATTTCTCAAAAGTATTTCGTCAGCCACACTGCCAAGCCATCAGTCTACTCTACTACTACTACGACTAGCTTCGCCGCGCAGTGTCCATGTTTGACAGTATGTTGTGGCAACCACGGACGGAGGGAGAGATTGCACACTTTAAAACTTTTTTTTCTTTATCTAATGATCCAATAAGCAATTACGTTGGATTTTGTGAATGCCACATATGAGGACGATGTTGTGATATATCTCGCTGAATGCGCAAGAGTAGGTATATGCGTTTTGGGCTTTTGATTTTCGATATTGACTCGTGGGTTCCAATATCAAGATGTCAGTCACAGCATGACTCACTAACTCTTCTACTCCTCGAAGAACTTATTTCAGTTTCATTTTTAGCATTACAACAACAACAGTTCTGCTTGGGCAATCAAGTCGCGTCCGTAGTCCGTACCCTCCTCTATATGATTTTTCTATTTGCATCTCTGAGACTCTGAATACATTATGGCTATATAATATACACAGGCTACAGGGAAGAAATGGAGCTCCTTTTATAGAAATAAATTAAAGTCATGATCAACCGATCCTAATCATATTTACATTCATTTTTCATTAGCGATCCATTTTGTCGCTGGGCTTTTCCTTTCCTGTTGATTAATACGCAACCAAGGTGGGCATAACCTTTAGGGATCTACATCTACCATCTACCTATACATCCACTGTATAATATCCATAAGCCCAACAAAAACAAAACAATAAAAAACATTATCTTGGAATCGTTTTATTAGTCTCAAAAATACCTGTGGGTAGGATTAATGAGCAAGCGGTGAGCGGTTCAACTTAGGTATTAAATAGGAAAAGCGTTGTTATTAGCCTTATCCCGTTGATTTTCCACGCCTAAGTGGACTCACGGAAAGTTGACCATCCGCACCACTACTACCACCACCACCACCTTAATTCACAACTGGTGTCGCAAATTTTTTCCCCCAACACCTGTTAGTGTTCCCCATACAGTTTGGTAGCTTTTTCTAGAGAATGCGCNGTAGCTTTTTCTAGAGAATGCGCCTATTCCCTATGGAACAAATACAAGACGAGCAATTAACACCCAAACCGTGTAAGACTCGTAATAGCAAAACACATTCCATTCACATTTTTATCCCATATTATGTTACTCGCCTAAAATTCCTCTTTTGTTTTGAAAAACAGAAAAAAATGAGTTCCTTTGCGACATAAAAAAGCTCATATTATTATTTAGGTTTTTACGTCGGCAAGCCCGCATCTACCTAAGTAAACTCATGTTGTAACATTTTTTCTCTCTCTTCAAATAGCACCACTTCTTGTTGAGTTGACCACCGCGTCTTTTGAGATACCGACACAAGAGTGTGCGTATTTTCATTAAAAAAAAATTTCGGATCTTTTATAGCACACCAAAAGAAGGAGTGAGGAGGTGATCACTCTTGTGTTTTTTAATCTCTTTTAGAGTCATGTTTTCCCCTTTGCGCTCCCCGTTCTCAATGGCTCCACATTACAAAAAGTGCTGCTCTGAAGGTGATGGCATGACTGGGTGATATGAATCTAATCAGAGTGTGGGATCAGTCCCAGCACAATTATCTCTGAAAAACGTTGATAATCTCTGGCATCCGCCTTTTTGCAGGCCCGCACTCATTATAAAAAATATCCTGTGCTCGTGTGTGTGTGGTTGTGTGCTCTCTTACCATCATCATCATCTCCTAACGAATATTTGGCTACACGTAAAAAAAACATTCAATAAAGGTCGTTTTTTAATTTTTTTTCTGGTGGAAAACATACTCGGCTCATTATTACACATTGCCACCCTTCCCACCAACCATGAAACTGCCATATAGCAAGCAAGGATGTGTCGTGGTGTATTAGAAAATGTGAGCGAGTATTATCATCATGAATATACTTCTACTTTTTTTGTGTGATTTCGTGAAAACTTGAAGTTTTCAGTGGAGCCCATAGAACATATATCAACAACCACAACAGCAGAGGCTCAATTACTCTGTAATTTTAATTAGAGGTCTTTTTAATTAACACACAGTCCGAATGTCAAGACTGTGGGGATTTCTCAGTGTGTGTGCATGTCTCTCTCTCGATAAGCTGCTCTGGAGGTGGTGAGCTCGAATAAGACTCCTTTCGTGCATCCCCTCTCTTTCTTGATCCACTTCCCGTTTTCCTTATTATGGGAATGGATGAAGCTGAAGCTGCGTGGTGGTGGTGGACTCTCTGTTAGAATCTCTTTGGTTGCTGCTGATGATGGTATGAACGAACGTTCTCCTGGGAAATCAATTGCGTGCTTGGCATCAGAAAATTATCAAGACTTTAGCTGCATCTAGGAATTTTTAATTGTGGCAAACGGCTGTATCCTATATACTACCCTCATACTTTATCCCCTGTACTTTATTTTTGCTGGCAAAAGAGGAAAAAACAATAATTATAATAATGCACCCAGCACACACAAAAACAACTAGCGGACAGGAGAGTTCAAGAATGAAATGAAAAAAAATGTCCGAGAGTCCCAACCTGTGAAGTGGAGGGAAACATGCAAAAAATTTTAATTGCTTCAATCTTTTTTTGAGGAAATGTGGTAGAAAATGTGGATTTTTTTTAAATAGGTACTTAATATTATTTATTCCTGTGGTTAAGTACCTCTTTAATTCATTATTACAAAGCAGGGCTGATTCACCCTCAAAGGACACACACAGTGTGAACCTGAACTCCTTTATTTTTTGCACTTTAACACAACACGTTCTTGTTCTTGTTATCACTATCAGCAGCAGTCGTCTTATAAGATGAAAAAATACAGTTTAAATAGTTTACCATATTATAATCATCTCCATTGTGCTCCGCGTTATCTGTGCACATCAAACCCATCAGGATGGATTTTGACTGATTGAAAGGATTAAAAGCTAGCTAATTCCTTCAATCATTTCAAGTTCGTTGTGTGTGTGTGTTAGCATCAGCATTATTAGGAAAAGGAGCGTAGTAAATGCAATTCCACGCGAGGGTCCCTTCTTGTCCTTCCGGTGTTGTCTAGCGAGACTGGGAGGATTATAAACAAGAGTAGTTCGTAGTTCCCTTCCTATAATATAAGAATATTTTTATATGCACTATGGGGGGATAGGGACAGGAGGGGATACCTGCCCAGCAGTTAATTTATGATCTATCTCAAGCATAAAATGGATGTGTTCGACTGTTGAGTACATTTGAGGCAGTGGTGGTCAGTTTTCACACTTTGAGTGTGTGCAACAGACTTCACATGCGCAAGCCTGTGTGTGGTGCTCATGTACCTTGACATGATAACTCTTTGTCCGTAACAACCTTGGTCAAGTGATCCCGATTCTTTACGGCATTGACTCTGACTCAATCTCAGAAGAAATCCCTACTAAATTAATATGTCATTATGCAGTTTAACTCCTTTTCTGCATTAACGCTCTTTAGCTATACAAAAGGGAACGGAGGAGAGGAGGAGGAGGAGGGGAAACACGTCGTACCAATGTAGCGTTTTTTTCTTCATGTTGCTCACGATAGAAATCTTTTAATCGCAACGTATTTTTACGCAGGTGATGATTCAAGATATATAAAAAAAGTCAAATTGAAAACGAAAATAGGCTTATACCGATTACAAAGAATTTCTTTCTCAAAAATGTATTTTGTAAACATAAAGGATATCCTTCCGTTTCAACAGGTGATTTTCAACTCATTTATTTTTTGTTTCTGGCTGAATTCCAGTTTTCGTGAGAGGCAGGCTGGCTGGAGAAGTTTTTAGAAAAAAAATATTTTATTTGACACGCACTCCGCAAGGGTGCTATCATTAGAGCAATTCCCCTTTTCATAATAATAATCATGACCACCTTGTCCATTTACTTTTTTGGGGGAGAGCGAAAAAAAAACAGGGCCAAATAAATTCTGCTCAGGTTGAGTTGAGTATTATCATTATTACCCGTAAATATTATTACTCTTTAGGTGGTGGGGTGGTGGTGGTGGTGGCTCTCTTTGGAATTAGCAGGTTTACAAATAAGCTCCTTGTGGCTCTTGCACAGTTGTTGTGCGATGCTTGTTCGTTGTCAAATATTTGGTTATTACTTGAGTTATGAAAGTCGTAACTTTTATTGTGCTTTTGAGACTCTGGGGGAAATTGGATGGATTAGCAAAATGGGTGAGCTAGAGAGCTTGGTTGGTTGGACCGGGGAGAAGTGATTTGTACTTTGAAAGCAGTGCAGTGTATTACCTACATGTTTTTTGTGGTGGTGACCATGATGATGATGATGATGATGCTGATGATCATCCTTTTGAGAGATGAAAGGCCACCCGGGAAGGGAAAACATGGATTTTTACTGCTTGCAATAATTATTACTGTGTGTATCTCCCTCTCGTAAAACCATATTGTAAAGCTTGTAGACTAACTTTTTTTGGGAGCCTGTCTGGCTAATCTAATGTCATTAACACAAAAAGTGTGTGCTCATGCATTTTGGGTGCATTGAGAAAAGAAAACCTTTAAAAAGTGAACGAATTTCGGTCATGAGTGTGTAATAATACAAGGAAACGGCTTGTACTGAAGGTGTACTACGAACCGTCCCAAAGTTGAAGGTACGCGAACGGGTGACTAAATGCTCATTTTGAAAATTGTTTGGTGAGCAATATTTTTATTTTGCCGTTTTAGTTAGGATTTGTCCATCCTTACGGCATGGTCAAGGGGACATGGTCATATTCATGAAGAAATTCGTGAAGAAAATGGGAACTGCGGGGTTTTACGACGGCGTTTCAAGGTGAAACGTTCCTGCTCCACTTTCTGTATGCCTAATTTTGACGCTATA